>WWET01000606.1:546062-571196 GCA_011038615.1 Limnodynastes dumerilii
CGTCCTCCAGCGTCCCTACGTTCAGGTTAGTGTAGGTGGGTGGGGGGAAAGGTAGTTAAATGAGGGTAGGAGGGCGGGCTAAGCGGCCATACGATCGTGTGCGAGCGGTTACCCTAACTTCAGCCGGCGTAAGGAAGGGGCCATACGCTCGCACACGATCGTATGGCCGCTTAGCCCGCCCTCCTACCCTCATTTAACTACCTTTCCCCCCACCCACCTACACTAACCTGAACGTAGGGACGCTGGAGGACGTCGGGCAACATCTTCCCGGCGCATGCGCTTACGCCCGCCGCCCTACGCCCTAGCGACGGCGGGCGTTATTCTGGATCAGGCCCATGGTGTGGTCATGTATGGCTGGCAATGGAACTGTTTCCCTTCTATTTATTGATGATGTTCCCTTCTATTTATTGATGATGTTTATTTATGATCTTCTATTTATTGATGATGATATATATATCCAGTAAAATTGTCTATATTTTGCACTATTTTTTTTTTTATTTTTTTTTTACATACCCTGATTCTATCTATATCTGCAATACACAGTAAATTAATACCTCTTCTCCTATCCTATTATTATGTTAAGCTCCCCTCATCTCTAGCCCATACTATTCTATTGTATGCATCCCTGCTTCATTCACACTCTATTTACAACCTATTAACCTCTTATTATCTTCCCTTCCTCTCATTCACACCTCATATACTTTACCTGGCCTTTATCTTCTCCCCTGCTGCTCTGCCGACACCTTCAAATAAAAAAAGAGAAAAAAAAAACAAGCCCAAAAACTGCAACCCGCGGCCAGCAAAAAAAAGCTGCCACTCTGAAAAAAAACAAGCCCAATTCCGCTTGTTATAAGTGGACTTGGCAACTATTAGTCTGTCTCTGTATGTGGTGTGACACAGGCCATGCACCATGTTAGTTGCTCTTCTTTGTACAGTCTCTAATGTATTTATGTCGTTCTGGAGATATGGCCTCCAGAACTGAACACAGTATTCCAGGTGAGGCCGCACCAATGACCTATAAAGTGACATCACTACTTCTCTCCTGCTACTAATTCCTCTCCCTATACAACCAAGCATCTGACTTGTCTCTCTCGTTGCTTTGCTACATTGCTTGGCCTTTATATTACATGATATGATGACTCCTAGGTCCCTTTCCTCCTCAGTAGTAACTCATGTAGTGCCATAAATAATATATTAAGCTATTGGATTTTTGCACACCAAATGCAGGATTTTGGACTTTTTTGGCATTAAACCGCAGTTCCCAAACTCTTGACCATTCCTCTAGATCAGTGCTCCTCAACCAGTGTGCCGTGGCACACCAGTGTGCCACAGGATATTGCCAAGTGTGCCGCGGTACAATGCCTCCAACAGGAGAAAAGCACTGGAAGATCTTGCCTTAGGCTGGTCGTACAATGGAAGCGTATTTGCGCGACTAAAAGGTCTCATGTAGTCGCTCGTATTGTCATTCACATTGTAACCACACCCACTCACACTAACAGAATTCTGACAGCCAGGGTCCACAGAGCATGGTATAGTAGTCTAGATGGACGCACAGCAGGAGGGAACCCTTACACAATGAAAGACTAAACGCAGTCTGATTAAAACCCACAAAAGTAGGGGTGAAATCAAAAGTCTTGCTTGCGTCATCATGCGGTCATGTTGCGCATGTAAAGTACAATGACTTCCACATTGGAACACATACAATACTGCGTTCCGATGCGGAATACACTCTCCTGCGGTGAGGCGGATATTCATGGTGTGTGGAATCCAGACTGTAAATCACAGAGCAAGGGATTTTCCAAGCCCTTACATAAGATACTAAGATACATAAGATAATGATGTACTCTAGCCTCAGCTGTGGAGGCTATCATACATAATTCAACCTAAATGCTGGATCCGTTTCCTGATCTAGATGGATATATTTGAATTTCATGAGGGATTTTGTTTTCTGTATTTAAAATGTTTAAATTTTTTTTAACGAAATGCTCTGTTCCTAAGCTTCCACCAATCAGTCACCACAATAACTACATTTTAAAAGAGAAAAATGTATTTCAAACGCCTGTTAGTTGGAAGCTCAGGAACGGAATGTTGTGTGCATGGTGGAATGCGTCATGTTGGAGGGCCTGCATTTATGCTGCGCACGACAGAGATTTTCGCTTGTCTGCCTATTTCCCAGTCACACTTGGTGGAATGCAGACCCTCCAACATGACCCATTCCATTAGGTAGAATATACTCCTCTCCTGAGCTTCCAACTGTCACTCACCTGGTTTAAATGAATTGATTGATATTTAAAAAACTATTTTCCTCTTCACCAAAGGGGGTTACCATAGTAACTGACTGTTGAAAACTGAGGAGCAGAGTATTTTGTACCTAATGAAATGGGTCATGTTGGAGGGTATGGGAATGGGTCATGTTGGAGGGTCTGATGTTACACAGGTGGCAAAAACGCCCACCGTTTTGCAGTCCTGCTTGGGATGAAATCTACTCCCCCACAATAGTCTTTGGGTGTTTTTGGCATGTTAGCTATAATGTGTGGCCATGTCTAGCTTGTTGCTATGTAAAACATGTAATCTCCCCGGCCCTCTGTCATTGGAGGACTCTTGGAAAAACAAGCACTTGTTTATCTAGGGGGTGAAGTGTTGACCAGCTGGGACTTGTTTGGGCTATTTATTGTGAGAGCTGCTAGCCCTGAGCCATAAAGTCAATAGAAAGGGAAAGGGAATAGAAGCACATTCCAGAGCTGATAATATTGTATCTTCTCAGGCTTCAAGTCAAACAAACAGGTGCAATATAATTACCCTTCTCTCTAGCCTTTGGCTGAAAAACAACCTCTTCAATGCTATCCAGCATCCCAAGGACCCTTCAATTAGTGGACTCCTGTTTACTGCTGACTAGCTATTAAATAACCCTGTATATGTCTGGCTGTTATATAAGCTCTATGTAAAAACATGATACTGTATATGACCCAATATGTGGACTCTCACTGTTAGAGTTAGCTTCACCATTGCAGAAAGACCTTGATAGTGGCTGGATGCTTATAATTATTTGCAAATGTGTGTAACTAACGATTCTGCATTATATTTTACAGGGAGAATAATATAATTAGTTACTGGTTAATGGCAGTGTTGTTGGGGCATTTTCTTTCCCCTGTTTCTGTTAAAGCAGATTAGCCCTGTCTTCATGCACTTATTTCCATTAACCTATAAACGGATATGAGGATTATGAACAACCACCATTTAGAGCCAGATTTACTAAGCTGCGGGTTTGAAAATGTGCAGATCTTGCCCATAGCAACCAATCAGATTCTAGCTGACATTCTCTAGTAAATGAGATCTAGAATCTGATTGGTTGCTATAGGCAACATCTCCACTTTTCCAAACCAGCAGTTTAGTAAATCTAGTCCTTAGTGTATTCTTTGTTATGCAATCTGCTAATTCCTCATAAACTGGACCCATCAATCACCAATCACACCCTGTAAATGTATATTAATGACATGTCATTATAAACTCCTAGCACCTAATGTAACACAATTTTTCTGTGACATTTTATATACAATCCAGAACTGTGAATTTTTCCCCACATTCTTGAAGTCCAAACAGGTGAGGGCTGTGTCATGTTCATATCATCATGACACGATTGTTAAGTTGAACTATTGTACACTAGATATGGTCTATATGGGTGTGATATGTGAGCTCAACACTTTGTGCGCCAACAGAGTGCATAAATAGTTAACGGACTGGCACTCTTCCGGAGCAGAGAATAGTGATAGAGGAGAGGAGAGAGTGTGGACAGAGTAGAGGAGAGTGCACGGACAGAGCGGAAGAGAGAGTGTGGACAGAGTGGAGGAGACAGTGTAGATAGAGTGAAGGAGAGAGTGTGAATAGAGTGGAGGAGAGAGTGTGGACAGAGTGGAGGTGAGAGTGTGGACAGAGTGGAGGTGAGAGTGTGGACAGAGTGGAGGAGAGAGAAAGGCATATAACAGAGGAGAGAGAAGGGACAGAGCAGAGGAGAGAGGAGAAAGCGGGGAGAGCGATGAGAGAAAAAAGTGTGAAAAGAGCGTTGATGAGAGCATAGACAGAGCAGTGGAGAGAGAGGACAGAGTGGATGAGAGAGTGGGAACAGAGCAGAGTTGAGAGCTTGGATGGAGCAGAGGAGAGAACAAGGGCAAAGGAGAGAGTGCGTTGTCTTATTTCTCTGCATTTCCATGGAGGCGGCCATTTTTTATGGAGTCCAAGATGTAATCAAAGACTGGCAATTATTCAAGACAACATGACTTCAATAATGCAGACAGAAATGAAAAATACACTTTGGTCTCTTGTTAATCAGCTGCAGTGTCACCTACTTTTATCTTTTCTATAGAGATGGATCCTATTCACAGTCTCCACAACAACACTGAAAGTATTTATTCACTGACAATATAACAATCAATAAATACTGATGCCGCCATTATTATTGAGACATAGTGTTGACCGTTGTACTTGGACCTCTGCCTGGTAGTACTTGGGGGGACTGGGTGAGATTATATGGTGGTAGATGCCACACTTGTGTATTAACCAGGTGCAATAACAGATAGCAGAGGGCATATGTGATAAAATATCTTGGGGGCTGAATAGTATATTTAGAAAATATATATGTGTGGCAGGTATGTGCCTACATGATGTACAAAGTGGTACTTGACCAGATTCCATAGTGGGTAAAAGGTTGGGGATTAATTGGGTAAAAAAAAAACCCACAAATCTTGTCCAGTTCTCAATAAAGACACATCTCAAGTGTATAGGTGTCGAGTCACATGATTCTTTTATTTCTGACGCTGTCCATAGAGGTTAGTGGTCATCTACTTTACCAGGTCCATAATATATAAAGATGCTCTATATGTGTTGCATCTCAGATCACTTGATTTCTATATGAATTTTTAGAAATATCTATGTCTTCAAGCACTTTATTAATATCAAGGTGTAGCTTATGAGTTTGTGACAGTTTCCAAAGAGACAGTGTCATTCCAGCAACTGCTGTGTCTACCAAGAGTCTAAAGTGATGGGTATGTTTCCTTGGTCCTAACCCTAACCATCCTCATCTTGCAACCTAACCCTAACCCTCTTCTAACCCTAACCCTCTCGTCCTGCAGCCTAACCTTAACCGTCCCCTCTACACAGCCTAACCCTAAACCTCCCTTTTCTGCAGCCTAACCTTAACCCTCCCCTCTACACAGCCTAACCCTCTCGTCTCTGCAGCCTAACCCTAACCATCCCTGTCCTGAAGCCTAACCCTAACCAGAACAGGTACCTTGTTGAATTAAGACCATTAAACAACGTACTCGTCCGGAATTGAAATATTCTTTATTAAAAAAAAAACCTGTTGTCACTGATACACATTCAATGTATCTAAATATCTAACATGTGGGGCACTCATGGGGTACCACAAGCCTTGGGCCAGTCAGTGCATAGGAGCTGCTGGGTAAGAGGCTGTCCTACACTGACCTGTCATCATAACACATCCTCTAGCCATGCAATTCCTGTGGGCTGACCGGCACTGGACTCACAGGGGAGCTTCTCTGCCTGCAGATGGCAATTCTTGGATGTGGTTTGCCGGTAAGATGGTCTTTTTGCCAAAAATCACTCTACTACAACTGGAGACTGCTGTTTCCATTGTAGAAAGCAGCAGTGATGCGACTCCAGGAGTCGCAAAGAGTCATTTGCTGAAAGGTAAGTGGTTTTAACCCTTCCATTAACCCTTTCCTAAACCTAACCCTCCATTTTCTGCAGCCTAACCTTCCCCTTCTTCAGTCCTAACCTTCCATTCCTCGCAGCCCAACCCTAACCCTCCTTGTCTCACAGCCTAATCCCCTTTAACGCAACCTAACCCTTCTCTAACCCTACCTTTACCCCTCCTCTCTTTGCAACCTCACCTTAACCCTCCCCTAACCCTAATCATCCTCATCTTGCAATCTAACCCTAACCCTCTTCTAACCCTAACCATCCAGGTCTCACAGCCTAACCCTAACCACTCCCTTCCCACAACCTAACCCTAATCCTCCATGTCTCACAGCCTAACCCTAACCATACCCTTTCCTTCCCTCAACCTAACCCTAACCCTCCATGTCTCACAGCCTAACCCTAACCATCCCCTTCCCGCAACCTAACCCTAACCACCCATGTCTCACAGCCTAACCCTAACCATCCCCTTCCCACAACCTAACCCTAACCCTCCATGTCTCACAGCCTAACCCTAACCATACCCTTCCCTTCCCTGAACCTAACCCTCCATGTCTCACAGCCTAACCCTAACCATCCCCTTCCCGCAACCTAACCCTAATCATCCCCTTCCCACAACCTAACCCTAACCCTCCATGTCTCACAGCCTAACCCTAACCATAACCTTCCCTTCCCTCAACCTAACCCTAACCCTCCATGTCTCACAGCCTTACCCTAACCATCTCCTTCCCGCAACCTAACCCTAACCATCCATGTCGCCCAGCCTAACCCTAACCATCCCCTTCCCGCAACCTAACACTTCCCTAACCCTACCTACCATTACCCTCCCCTCTCTGCAACCTCACCCTCTTAAGCCCTGTACCTAACCTTATATTATACATGCCGCAGCTGCCGCAGCCTAACCCTAATATGCCCGCTGCAACCGCCGTAGCCTGTAACTATTGTAAATGGGGAAATAGGTTTCCGTTTCCAATAGCAACTTTCTAATTCCAGATTTTTCATTTACATAGAGCTGGCGGCTCTATCATTTTCGAAATAGGTCCGATTTCCTATAAGAACGCCATTTTCAAACCATAGCGATAACAGTGACAAACAGAGTGAACAAACTCCGCTCTGACACTTTGCGAATGTCACCATAGGGGGTGTCGTGTGATTGCCATGGAAACAAGTGTTCCACGGCAATCAACGTTTCGTACATATAGATCAGTTCGATATCATGGCAAAGTAATGAACTGACCGACGTTATAGTAAATAGAGCCCTAGATTTTAGGTTCTGATAGCAATGCGGCTTCCAAACTTCTGAGAGTTACAGAATTTGGGGGATTCCTGTTCCCCCTCCATAATGACGTATACATCAGAAGGAGTGAGCCAGGAACGTGAAGGGGCAATATGTGGATTATACACTGATTTTTTTTGGGTGGACTACACCTCCCCCCTTCTGTTTCAGCTGGACAGCAACTTTAAGATCCTCCTCCACCTTTCAGCTCCAAATAGTGCTGAGTTACCCTCTCCTGTCCATGGGCTTCTCTCAGTCAAACAGCCCCTGGACATCCGAACTGACTGCTCATGGCCTGAGAGATCTCACAGTGCAAAGTCCTATCAGATCAGTAGCTCTATGCGAGCTGGTAAAACATTGTGCATGCCATCATACAGCAGATAAATCAGGCCACTGACAGCCATGTGTCACCAAGACTGGAAAAACCCAAAGAGGCCAAAGCTGACAAGAAAGGTAACGTCTTCATTTTCAATCCTTGTTCCCTTTGAACATTGACCTCAATCCTTGTATACTCCTGATCAAGACCATTGCTCCTGCTTGCTACAGGGAGAAGGCAATGCTGCACTGTGCTCATACAGGGTGCTAAGGCACTTTACAGTTGTGCTGGTCTCAATATATTTAACCCCTTGCAATTTCTATTCCATTACGGACACTGACAGGGTTAATCAACGTGTTGCATGTAGTTAGAATACTGAGCATGCTCAACTTGTTGTACAGAAATACTTGCTTAATAAGACTATTTACAAGTTCAGATCTTTCCTGGTTATTATTATTATTATTATTATTATACACATTAATATTTTTTGCAGTTGTAAACTAAAGAGTGTCAGCTCTTGTGCAAGAGTTTTGTTTTATTAGTCTGTATAAAAGATAGTTTCACTCTTCTCCACTTAAACTGTTTAAAGTTTTAATCGCTGCGTAATATGTTTGCATGCGCTATATCTCAATCTGTTAATTATTATTTCTTTCAAATCATTTGATATTTGAAATGCCCTTAAAGTACCCATCTATGCATGAAAAAGATCGATATGTGTTTTTCCCCCCCAGTAAACATAATTTTTGAGCCAATTGATTTTGGACATTAATATCTGATCATAACATTTCAGATTCATGAATATTGAAATATTTTATAATTCATTATTGTTTTTTTTTTTCTAAAACAAAATATCAGTATTCTTAGATATAATTTTTTGCAGCTGTCTCTTGAAAAACAGTTCATTATCGTGTTCATTATGATTAACATTATTTGTATAGTGCTAATATATTCCATAGCACGTAACAGTTATAATGCACCCATTCTGAATCATTCTGTTAAAATCCAACTATATGTATTTCTGCATCTACTTCTTGACTCATATTAAAATATAAATTTTACTTGTTGTAAGCTTGGTATCAATACTGTATAATTATTTTGTCTATTGTTGAGCAACCTTTAATTTGAGACTCTTACAGTTACTAGACTAGAGCAAGTATAGGTAACCTTTGGCACCCCAGGCAACTACAATTCCCAGCATGCTTCAGTGTCAGAGGTGGTGGTGAACCTGGCTATGCATTCTGGTACTTGTAGTGCTACAGCAGCTGCCTACACAAATTGCCTTCCTTTGTGTTACAGCACAGACAAAACATACTATAGCTACATGTACTCTTGGGAATAACCACAGACTTCATACATTGTTTTATGGAGCAACCTTAGCTGGCTTACAAAGGTAACATTTTATTTATGCAGAAAATGGCCTCAGATCGCCTGCTGTCTCCAATTTAGTAGCAAGAAAATCATGGAAATGCAACATTCAACTATAACATGAAGTTAATATTTACCAATTGTCTGCAATCAGTATGTAAACAGTGCAATGTGCAATTTTCTTATTGGGATCAGTGAATTACAGAGCAAGGAGAATGTCCATATTTAAAGGATCAAATGCTTATGCAAAGGATTATTATACAATACTAATTAATTATTAATAATAATTATAATAATCATAATTATGATCATTTTATTACCTGCAGTACAATATAAAACATGCTTGCCAACATTTTTTTAATTTGTTTATCATGGGAGATCTCAGATAGGAAAAGATTATACAGTATACCGGGACTTAATGATGTAATGTGTGTCATTAAGCCCCGCCTCCATCCTTAGACATGCTATCAATCATAGCACTGATAGATGGGGGCGGGGCTTGTGGAAGATATCTGTAATATATTACATGATCAAACCCCGCCCCCATTGACTAACCAGGATGCAAATCACAACACTAACATTGTGAGCATATGGTACAATGTGGGAGATGTGACTGCTCTCTGAGATCCCGGGAGCAATGCCCAAATTTCGAGAGTCTCTCGGACATTCCGGAAGAGTTGCCAAGTATGCTATAAAGAATACAGGGATCATGGCAATATGTTTATAAGCCACTGATAAACTAAATGAGAAAAGGTGGAATCCAATCAGGGACGCAGTAGCAACAACAATAACTAGCGTATAGGTTTGGGGTTAGAACTGGGAGTAGTGAATGGATTAGAATGTTGTATTAGTAAAGCATAAAGGCTGCAGGTATAGCATAAATAAAAATGTTAATATTAATAAAATAAAAAAAGTGAAGGATAGAGGCAGGTGGTAAAATAAGGTAAAATAAAATTAAATCAAAATTAAATACAAAGAGAGAAGAGGCCGAAAGAGAGGGGAGAAAAGAGTCCCATAAGAAATTTAAAGTTCAGAGAATTTAGTGTTAGGTTATGGGCCAGATTTACTAAGCTGCGGGAAGGGAAAAGTGTAGATGTTACTCATAGCAACCAATCAGATTCTAGCTCTCTTTTTCCTATTACATACTGGAAAATATCAGCTAGAAGTTGATTGGTTGCTATGGGCAACATCTCCACTTTTCCTTTCCCCGCAGCTTAGTAAATCTGGTCCTATGTTTGGACTGTCTGCTATTTTAAAAAGTCAATATTATATTTCTCTCATTACCAATGACCATAAACAGTGAATTTTAACCAGACTCAGATCAATCACCATGATCGTTGTATTTTGACTTTCCAACTACTTGCAGACTTCTAATCCATCCGCCGTAATAGTTTTCTGTCCTTCCCCTTCCCAGACCCTTCATTTAAATGCCTATCCCCGCCTGTATGGCGGGGATACGACCTGCATATGTGAAGGGTCGGCAAATGCGCTGATGTTCCTAGTCAGGAGACTTACGCAAATGTCTTACGTAGATCCCCTGACGTTCTTAACTCTGGATCAGGCCCAACGTCTCTTTTGAAGCATGCGTTAGCTCAGATGTTCTCTCTACTCTGCTGGTTTATAGGGGTAAAATCCTGCTCCCTTTTGCAAATAAGTATCAGGTAGATTGTGATAGCACTATCAAGGCGCTGCACCAAAGGGTTGTGTCCTGTCAGTAACTCCACCCATGGGTGTGTCAGTGCTGCCAGGAAAACTAAATCTCAATAACATTGTCAGCATCAGTATTTATTGATTGCTAAATTCAGTGTAATTGTGGAGACTGTGAATAGGATCCACTGACTTCTTCATCTTTATAGAAAAGATAAAAGTAGGTGACACTGCAGCTGACTAACAAGAGACTAAAGTGTATTTTTCATTTCTGTCTCTAATATTGAAGTCATGTTGTCTTAGATAATGGCCAGTGTTTCTGAATTCTGTCATCATAACGCAATGACTTCTGATCTGACCTGATTCAGCATCCGGAAGATCTCCCACTCTACAGGGAGTCTCCCCAATAGTGAGAGATTGCAACTATGCCTATAACACGCCAGGGGCCAGATTTACTAAGCTACGCGTTTGGAGAAGTGGAGATGTTGCCCATAGCAACCAATCAGATTCTAGATGACATTCTCTAGTAAGGAATAGGACATTGAGAGCTAGAATCTGATTGGTTGCTACATCTCCACTTTTCCAAATCTGCAGCTTAGTAAATCCCTAGATGTTTTAAGACTACACGTCCCATTATGATTTGCTAGGTACTGGCTAAGCCTATGCTGTTGGGAGTTGTAGTTCCACAACACCTGAAGCACCAGAGGTCTCCAATGCATGCTTTAAACCAACGTGCTTCAGGGATAATATAATGAACAGTTTTCTAACATCACTCTAAAGGGTATTTTTATTACATACTTCAATACACCTGTGTGTACGAACCCCATAAATTCATCTAGTTTTGTTTCCAAAAGCCACTGTTATTCCAGTGTTTGTGTTTGGTCTGTCAGCCAAAGGTCCCTTTATCTGCTTAAGAATCCATTTATCTGGTCTATCTATGAACATCTGTGCTCCCAGACCCCCCTCCCCCCCCTCTTCCTTCTCCTCCCAAAGCCAAACAAACATTTAAATATTTGTCCACAAAATGAGGAATACAGATGGCCGATACGCAGTGGCTATGAGAAAAGCGTTATAATGGCTGTAACAATACTGTACTTTTCAGGGCTTTGCAAGTAAGATATTAACCAGCTACTGAGCTATGTACAAACTATGCAATTACTGTGACGATCATACAACTGAAGACCGTTTGGAACAATATTGCAAAAGTGATCATGTCCCCCCCTAACCCTCCCTCCCCTACAGCCTAACCCTAACCTTCCCTACCCCGCATAGATAGTATACTCACCGGGATACCAGGAGAACTGCCCGAATTTCGTGAGTCTCCCGGGTATTCCGGGAGAGTTGGCAACCCTGATATAGGTATATGAGATATTAATCTTATGAATAATTAGGGATGGTCTCTGGGAATATCAGGGACAGGGTCTTAATGTTGGGAGGTATCCGTATTGTTAAAATTAACTTAGTATTCTGACAACAGGAGTGATGTGAATTGATTAGGCTACTAAACTATGGAAAAGAAAAAGTGGAGATATTGCCCATAGCAACCAATCAGATATTAGCTCTCACTTTCCTATTACATACTAGAGAATGTCAGCTAGAGTCTGATTGGTTGCTAAGAGCAACATCTCCACTTTTCCTTTTACGCAGTTTAGTAAATTTGGCCCTAGGAGTTGCCTAATTTGCCCCAGTTTTTTCAGATTCAGAGGATTTCATATTTATGATTAGTAACTTTTAAATGCTTTTTAGTATTTTTTTTTGTAATTATTCAATTTTAATGACCAATAATAATATGGTTGCTTGGCATTACCAAGTAATAAGAGTAAAGGTAGAATGAAGCGAGGAAAGTATTCATTGGATGACCTTTGACTTGCCATATTTGCCTAAAATATTGATTGTATTTTTTTTTCACCTTTCCTAGAGAGCCGTACAGATCACAATCAGTCAGATGGTGCTCTGTCTGTCCCTTGTGTTTACACTGTATATTGGAGTCGCCAATGCCCGTTGTAACAAAATCCGCGCCAGAGAGATGCTGTGTGGTTCAGAACTGGTGGATATGCTGCAATTCATCTGTGGCAAAAGAGGCTTCTATGTCAGTAGGTATCTCACCAACGGGATGCAGTTGCCGGTTAGAAAGGTCTTATTTTGACACCGAATTGTGTCTGTTTCAGTGTCAACATTATTTACATTCTGATTTTTACTTTTGGCAACGGGTACTTACAGCGAAAGTACTGCCAAAGTACCCATTCCCAATAGCGTAATGTTCTCTCCCAGACACCGGGAGAATTAAGGTTAGGGTTAGGTTGTGTGACATGGAGATTGAAGGTTAGGGCTAGGCTGTGGGAGATGGTGGGTTAAGGTTAGGCTAATAGAAGGGGGAAGGTTAGGGTTAGGCTCCGTGGGATGGAGGGTTAAGGTTAGGCTAATAGAAGGGAAAAATTAGAATTAGGCTGTGTGAGATAGAGGGTTATGGTTAGACTAATAGAAGGGGAAGGTTAGGGTTTGGATGTGGGAAATGGTAGGTTAAGGTTAGGCTTATAGAAGGGGAAGGTTAGGGTGTATGGGTGTGACAAGGACCATAAAGGTGGGGTTAACATATTATGCCCCACTGAAATGTTTGACCATTCAATCCAATAATAGTAAGCAGGGGCGTTTTAGAAAGTGAGGGGATCCTGGTGCAGGATTTGTACATGCCCCGCTCCCCCCACACCTATGGACACCCCCACCTCTGCTGCACCCCTCCCCAGTACATAGATCAGTTTTGAAAAAAGCATATGAGCCAGCTGGTATTTACTGTGTATGGGGCTGATTCAGACTTAAGAAGGAGCTTGAAATTAAGGACCTAAGAATTAACTTGACTCCTGAAGTCAGCATGGTTTAGCCCAGGAGTAACTTTCCTCTCTTAGGACCTGATTCACACTTAAGAATCTTCTTAAAATAAGAACTTAAAGTCACTCCTGGGCTAAACCATGTTGATTGCAGGGGAGTCATATTTCATCTGTTGCAAACAGTACTAGTGTTGAGAGGTGATATTTCCCAGCCCAAGTCTAAATAACAGTGTAATAGTAAAGCTGGTCAGTATCTGTGTGCAGTAAGCAATTCAAAGATATATCCCTGCATGCAAAGAATACAATTAAATTAATTCCCCCTGCAATCAACATGGTTTTGCCCAGGAGTGACTTTAAGTTCTTATTTTAAGAAGATTCTTAAGTGTGAATCAGGCCCTATATGAGGAACATATATAACTCTATACAACTCAATATGAGGAACATATATAACTCTATACAACTCAATATGAGGAACATATATAACTCTATACAACTCTAATATAATAATAATATAATAGTATTAGAGATGAGAGGTGATAAATAACAGTGTGATAGTAACGCTGGTCAGTATCTGTGTAATAATATAATAGTAATATAATAGTATTAGAGATGAGAGGTGATAAATAACAGCGTGATAGTAAAAGGCATTCGACTCGGTTTCCTGGACATATTTGCATGCAGTGCTTAGACGGAAGGAATTGAGCCCAATTTTAAAGCCCTCATTAATATATTTTACTCATCACCTACCACCACGTTGTTAGTAAATGGGTTGAGGAGCCCAGAGGTATTGATGGAGCGTCGCACTCCTCAGGGGTGTCCACTGTCTCCTTTGCTTTTCAATCTAGTCCTAGATCCAATGCTTAGAACACTCCAAAACTGGGACACACTTCCGGGCATTAAGGTGGGTAGGGAAATAATCAAAATTTCGGCCTTTGCTGACGATATTTTACTCTGTCTTTCAAATCCAAAACAGTCACTTAGGCCACTTATGGAAAAGTTGGGGGAGTTTGGCTCAGTCTCTGGTTTCCAGGTAAACTTTGATAAATCAATAGCACTGTATTTACACCCTACGATTACTAGACCGAGCAGGGCAACAGACATAGATATACAGTGGGTCAAACACTCATTTCCGTATTTGGGGATTATTGGGCCGGATTCAGAGCTCTGGCCGCAATGCAATTGAGGCCGGAGTTCTGCGAAAAGTGCTACTGCGCATGCGCAGTAATTTTGGAACGTAATCTACGTTACTTCTTGCAATGTAGATTGCATACACGCGGTCTTTAAAACCGTGTGTACGCAATCTACGTTGCAAAATTACTGCGCATGCGCAGTAGCATTTTTCGCAGATCTCCAGCCTCAATTCCATTGCGGCCGGAGCTCTGAATCCGGCCCATTATGCCTAAAAATATTGAAAATCTCTATCACTTAAATCTTTCTAAAATGATCGCACATATCGAGAATGTGAGAAAAGGGTAGTGTAGGCTGCCTTTAACATATGGAGGAAGGGCCAATTTAATTAAAATGGTCATTTTCCCTAAGCTATTGTATCCCTTGCAAGCCCTTCCCTTGATTTTGACTCTAAAAGATGTAAAAAAAGGTACATGCCTTTTTTCGCTAATTTTTCTGGGCTAATAAAAAACCAAGGATTAGCTTAGTTAAGCTTCAACAAGATCGAACACAGGGAGGGCTTAATATACCTAACATTCAGATCTACAACCAAGCCATACAATTGCGACATCTTCGCGACTGGCTCACTTCTACAAATAGTTATATAATAAGCATTTGGATCAACAATTTATCCCAGACATAAATTTAGTGGCCTTTTTACACTTACATGAAGCCAAATTACCGACACACACGAAAGCCAACCCCTTGTTAATGTCTGTTAGGCTTAGTTGGTTTCAACTGCGACACAAACTAAATTTAAATCACCATTATTCTCTTCACCTCCCCTTTTTGGGGAACCCAGGGTTTCAGGAGGGTGTGGCTGCTCAACCATTTTTGCGGTGGGCCAGGGAGGGAGTATTGAAGATAGCTCATCTGGTATTAAAAAATGATAAAGGACCATTATCATGTTTTCAAGCAAAGGAAAAGTATAATTTTTTGAGGTCACATGATCTGACCTTCCTACAGACTCAACATTATACGAGTCGGGTTATTCAAATGCTATCAGATAGTGATTGGACTAATCCTCTAGATGTATTGCTCTCCTTTCAGGCATCTCAAAAGATGGCAATTTCGTCTCACTACAATTTTTTGAGACCACGCATTGATTACAATACTGTCAGAACGGGTTTCATTCAATGGACAAAAAGATTTCCAAATTTAACTACAGCTTCTATAGCCTGTAATGAAAGCCCATCATGAAGCCTCTCGACTCATTCCAGCCATGACTTATAGAGAAATGTCTGCGGGCGCAGCAGACGGGCATTACGCAACACCATAAGTGTCTTAAATGTGAATATCCGGAAGCAGGCCTGAATCAGTGCTTATGGGACTGCCCTGCAACTAAACAATTCTGACTTATAGTGTGGAGATTTGTCTATCATTTTTTAATTACTACCTTTCCACTAACTTCAGGATGGGCGGTTTGGAATATTCCCTTCTGGCTTAAAACCCCCACCGGGATACAAAAAACTACTTTTAGCGGTCTCAACAGCGGCCAGGAAATCGATACTCCAGGCATGGACAGGGACCTCCCCCCCCGACTATGGAGTTGTTTAGGGAAAAACCGTTCTATCTTTTTAAAATGGATTGGTTGGAGGCCTCCCTACAGAAAGAAATAAGAGTCAAGAAGCTATTTGAGACTTGGGAAGGTTTTATTAATATACTTTCAGAATCAGTTAAAAATACACAGGGAACTACCCGCACAAACAAACATACGGCCCTTAATTTCAAGCTCCTTCTTAAGTCTGGATCCAGCCCTATGACTCCCAGCATACTTTAACTGCATAAGCATAGTTGATACCAGACAAAGCATGCTGGGAGTTTTGGTTTTAGACCACCTGGAGAGCCACTGGTTGGCAAGGCCTGATCTAGTCCTTATGTCACATGCTGCTATGAAGGTTCTACCATTTATATGCTGCAACAACTATTTACATTGTACATTGTTAGTACATTTGGGTTTGTTTGTTTGTTTATTTATTAGAGATTTAATGCTTCTTGGATTTGGAGCATGTTGGGAGTTGTAGTTTCACCTGGAGTGCTGTAGGTTGTCTATCCAAGGGCTATAGAAAGGTTAATATGAATGCAACTACTTAGTTCATAAAAATGATGACAGATGTTTTAATAAGTGATGATCAAGTTGGAGACTTATCTGACAGTGTATCATTGTGACTCAGGTAAGCCTGGCTTGTCCCGCGGCAGATCCCGACCTGGCATTGTGGATGAATGTTGCTTCTGTGGTTGCAGCTATGCTATAATGGAATCTTACTGCGCAGCTCCATTGACGAACAGCACCGGCAGAGAAGGTCAGTTCACAACCATACGGCCCTCCCCTCTTTTGCACTGAATTAAATACTCCCCTTGTGCTTGGCAGGGCCTCCATTGGAGGGATTAGGGGGGGGGGAGAGAGAGAAGGGGGGCCTGCCGATACTCACCATAGCTCTCCAGCAGCATGTGACGCTACTGCCAATACTTGCTGCTGGAGAGCTGTAACAGGCTGCACCACAGCGGGCCGGTGCATAAGAAAGGACTTCACTGCCCATCAGCCCACTATGAATCATAACTGTTAGTCTACCTATATGTGATGTAGCAGGTGCAGAGCACCGCAGCCTGTGTCCTGGGCCCAAAAACTCCTGGTGGCAGCCCTGCACACTGGTAACATAGGGGTGTTGGTCACCACTGAGAACAGCCCTTTTCTGACTTCTTTCCCTGCAGCCTAACCCTAAGACTCTCTTCCCTGCAGCCTATCCCTAAGACTCCCTTCCCCTGCAGCCTAACCCTAAGACTCCCTTCCCCTGCAGCCTAACCCTAAGACTCCCTTCCCCGCAGCATGAACTCTAAAAGTCCACAGAGATTGTTACTCACCTCTCCAGTCAGTGCAGCGGGTCTGTGGCGGGTGCAGCAGGTCCAATTGGTATACTTACCCATTCAAAAAAAAAAAATGGCGGCCTTTTCGAAATTCTAATACTTCTAAAAGATGACTCCCACCGGTTGCAAAGCTCCCAATATTAAGCCACACACACCGGTTCCGCCCAAACGACACGTAGTTTAACCCACAAATCACCATATATTTTCCAATTTCCCACGCCCCTTTTGCTGGTTGCAAATAAGGACTTTATTATGAAAATGGAGATAGTTGGGAGTAATTGGATTCCACCCTTTGAATTGTAAGGTTTATCTTTAGTTTTATGTGTTTAAAATTTTTACTAGGTTTTACAAATTAAAGTAAAAAAAAATATTATTTCTCTGCAGAACAAAGAACTTAGGATCCAATTAGTTTTATTTGAGTCTGAAGATGATTCCAAGATATCACCAAAATCCAGCTATAGAGACATTATTGCTATATGGAAAAGTGCAATACGTGGAAGACAAATCTCATAAAATGAAGGAAAAGGAAAATATAAAAAGCATTGACCATGACACCCACTAATGACAGCAAGCTGGGACTTTATGGAACCGGTGTATGGACTTGTGTTATGAAGGCTGACACATCGGTTATTGGACGGCCCCTATACCAGTAACAATTGGTACCTAGATTATTTGTGAAATATAAATGGAATATTGATCTTTCATTCTATTATAGTGTTAGAAGCTACTGTGACAATTACCCTGTATCTATTCTTCATGTTTATTCCCCTATCCCTTCCTCTGACAGCTTTCATTAAATTAGGTTTTTCCAGGAAAGTATCATAGCATTTTCATAAAAACACTTTTTTTGTGTGGAAATAAAATATGAAGGGTGTATGGGCCAATATTAATTATGCTACTAGTCAATGAATAAGCTACAATTCAATGAATATTGGTGTGTATCCACAGTGGTGGACCTACATTTCTGGGGTCCTGAAGCTTGAACTGTTTTGGGACTCCTTTGCAACCTGCAACAAAGAGGACAACATCCAAAAATGTCCAAATGCCCAAATGGTGGAGAATGGGGTGGTGGGGTGGAGTCCTTAAAAATGGGCCATACGGTGAGCCCATTCCCACCAGCAGTGAGGTCTGGGTAACTGCTGTTATTCTCTATTCTGCCCATGACTGGATCATATCATCCATGCTCTGGTCAGAGCTGTAGATACAGTTTCTGCCAGGGGGGTGGGGGGGGGGGGCACCTTCGAGATTGAGCTTAAGCTTCATTTATATTTAGATCCACCACTGTGTATCCATATAGGTCATAGATTCACTTTAATGACATTTTCTATGTTTTCTTAGCAAAATGCTTATGGTTTGCATGTGTTATAATACATTAATGACCCATGGCCCAGGGTCTGCTGAAACAACTCAGAATAGCATTTTAGTTTTCTTTTTTTCATACTTGCTGTAATATTATGTTTTATGAATCATGTCATTAAAGAAGAAAACATTTCGTTTACCACAACGCGATGCATATTCAGCATTCCCATGCATTTTTTTATTGTATTCGGAAGGTTACATACTAATGCAATGGTCCAAAACGCGTCATGCAGTATCAGCCGGAAGCAGCCTCCTGGACCTAGACATGACCTGTGGCTAGTGCCTTGACTACGTGCCTCTGACCCTTTCCTCCCACGACACACCCTTCAGAACACAATGCGGTCTTTCAGTGACTTGCGTTCATGTCTTGGCACTACGCTAATTTTTTGTGTAAAATCCTGCTGAGATACACCATCGGGAATACATTCAGGTCTGTTTCAGCTCCTGTGTGTGCCACCATTCAGTGCAGAGCATTAATGTTACCTAGGAGGCTGCAAGAGAGCAATTTGGCAGTACAGTGGTTTGCAAGCATAAGTTATAACTGAAATTCATTTTTAAGTCATATCTAGAAAGCGGATGGACATCTTTGGCTGGATTCAGATTCTGGGTGTTTTCATGAGATTGTGGCTGAATATACAATTGCATCTGTGCAACCAATCAGAAAGCACTCTGCTGGTTATAATGTCATTTGCACGACATTCATACACTCGACAAGATTAGTATGACAGTGTAAGAATGTCCATACAAATGAGCTTGACGGAGTTGTTTTCCTGACAGTGCTAAGGTAAACAGTATTAATATAAAGTCCTTCACTTCACTAATCTTTACCGCAGCCTAACCCTAAATGCAGCCTAACCCGAACCCTAAGATGAAGTATATAACTAACCCATTCAGCATAACCCGTTAGGATTGAGTCGGACAGGGTTGAGCAGACGTCACTTTCAAGCAGGCGCCCTTCAATGCAGCAATGTAGCCCTGATTCAGAGTTTGAAAATAAAAGAGGAAAGTTACTCCTGGGCAAAACCAAAAAAACTCTGAATTCGCTCCATAATGCACGACCACATCCCTACGTGATCCCCACTGTTTCCAGCTTTGAGTATGAGCGCTGGATCTTATGTATAAAAAAACGTAGTGTTAATGCATAATGTTAAAATTCTGATCCTATCAATAATAAACAGGGTTGCCGGGAGAACCCGGAGGGAAGCCATAGACTACTGCAAGGGGCAGGGCTTAATGACGCAATTTATGCAAATCGCGTTATTAAGCCCCGCCCCAGCCAATCAGTCATGCAATCTCTAGTGTTTCAGGGGATGGGCGGAGCTTGTTGACATCATCAAGTCCTGCCCATCCTCAGTAACTCTAGGGATTACAATAGAGATTGATAGCTGGTTGGGGTTTGCAGGAGCTTTGCCAGCTCTCCTGGGAGGGTGCGGGTCCCCACAAAGAATGGCCCTATTTCGAACTGGCTGCGATATCGATTGCTTACGCCTCAAAGAGGCATAGCAATCGATCCCCGGAGCACTGAACACGGTTCTTCCGAAAGGTGAGTGGCTAAACTAACCCCAACCCTTCCCCTAATTCTAACCCTAACCCTCCCTCCTCCGCAGCCTGACCCTAACCCTCCCTTCCCAGCAGCCTGACCCTAATACTCCCTTCTCTATAGCCTAACCCTAAGACCCCCTCCCCGCAGCCTGACCCTAAACCTCCCCTTCTATGGTCCTAACCCTAACCCTCCCTTCCTAAGCGCCTAACCCCCCTAACACTAAAATGCCCTGGAGAGGTTACTCACCTTTCTGTAGCTGTCATCCGGCGGGTCTGTGAAAATGAATGGGCGAGTATTCCGATCACACACTCACCCATTCATAAAAAAAATTCTAAAATGGCCCCCTATTGAAATAGAGACAGCCAAAAAGTAACTTTCACAAAGCGGGCCATCAGACCAGAGACTGCAACCGCTCCCAGGATACCGGGAGAACTGCACATATTTCGGGAGTCTCACGGATATTCCGGGAGAGTCTGCAACCCTGATTATAAAACACCCCCTTTTTTTTAAAGAAATATTGATCTAGGTGCAAACACCTGTTGTGTATCCACACCCCTCCTGTACTGATATTATAATTGGATGTATTCCCAAGAGACATGTGACTCTTAATATGGATAAAAAAAAAATATATATATATATAATATATATTGCCTTTATACTGTCTGTTTTTCTGTTGTTATTACTTTCACTCACCTTTCAAAATAAAATCTTTTTTTTTTTTTTTTTTCTACCAAGGGCCATTTGGATAATTATAACATCATTAGAGGGCTATATAAAATTATCAACTTAAATACTGCATCAAACATGGATATTTGTCCTGTAGAAAAGCTGACAGAGACAGAATCGTACTGAAGGCCAGATCCACAGGATTAGACCACAACAACACGAAACAGTTTAAAGGGAAACTTACACAAAAAAATTACCCAAATAATATTACTCAATAGGTAAAAAGTAATGAAGCTGCAATGTGAAATGTATCTTTTGGGAACCTTGCGCTTCTCCTTTTTGGATTACCAAAAAGTCAACGCCATTCAAATGCTGTTGGAGTCTTCAAGTGCCAGATTTACTAAACTGCGGGAAAGGAATAGTGTAGATGTTTCCCATAGCAACCAATCAGATTCTAGCTCACTTTCCTATTACATACTAGAAAATGTCAGCTAGAATCTGATTGGTTGCTATGGGCAACATCTCCACTTTTCCTTTTACCGCAGCTTAGTAAATCTGGCCCTTGGCTTCAGTTTTTTCTTAGTATTAGGAAAGTTTTTTCTTAGTATTAGGAAAGTTGAGCAGAAGGTCTGGCCTATTTAACAAACATTTTAACTAAAAAGTTAGAAAGTTAGAAAAATAAAGTTTAAATATACTAAAGGGGCAAAGTCAGAGATGTCTAAAAACATACTGGTTTCAGGCAGGGCCGCCACCAGAAAATGTGGGTCCTGGGACATGGGCCGCAGTGCTCCACCCCTTTTGCGACATCATGTGCCAGGACGTCACATATAGGTGGAGCACCGCGGACCTACAGTTAAGATTCACAGGGGTCTGTATGAAATGTCGACAGGTCAAAATATGGACAGGTCAAAATATGAATAGTTGAGTATTATGGGTCAGATCCAGAACAACGTTTCCGTGCATATTTACGCCTGGCGGAGACGTAAAAAGGCGATTTGTTATGTACTGAGCATGCACAAGACAGATGATACGCTACATAGCGTAACCTAACTGAGCGTAAGGGCCTTTCACGTGTCAGTAGCGTAAAAACGTTCGAGGGGGCATGCCTATTTTACGTTAGGGGAAAGTACGATGAAATCACGCAATGCAGGCAGGGATTTGCATTTAACTTGTACAGTATGGGTGTGCTTAGCGGCGTAATTACGCGCTGCCTATACGTAAGCGTGCGGACACGAGCAGTTACGTTGCCAAAAGTTAAGGTAGGGTTTAGAAAGCGTAAAGCGGCCAAAGTACGTACATGCAGGGGGAGTGCCTAGGGGAGTGTATAGAAGGTACATACATGCAGGGGGAGTGGCTAGGGGAGTGTATAGATGGTACGCTCGTGTAAATACGCTATGCTAGTAAACGGATTGCAAGCGGAGCTCTGGATCTACCACAATGTCAGTAATTTTTTGTAAACTTAATGTACTGCAGGCGGTTTGTAAGGTATTCTAGGATAGAAAGCAACATGCTTGGTCAAAGAGGTAGGACAATCTTTAGTCACACCTTCCAGCAATGGAGGTATGGGATTCAGAGCACAGGGGTGGATGTCATTAAGGGTGTGTGACAATGTACGGGATGCACCCAACACTGATAGTACTAGACAGACACTTAAGCCTCTCCTATCTGTGGTGTCCTATTTCCCAGTCTGCTCCCCCTTCTCTCTAATTACTATTCCTCGATTTCACCCCCAATCACTGCAGAGGACAGTGACTGATCAGATAAAACAGATAACCGTTTTTTAGGGTCTCCCTAAAGCGGGACTGTCCGGCTGGAATCGGGACACTTGGGATTAGTAGACATACGATAAACTTCATTTTATTCTTAAAAAAAACAAACAAACAAAACCTCCACTGAAAAAATTGGCATTAATACTATTTGGAAAGAAATTAAATAAACAGCAATGTTGCACAATCTCTTACAAATATATTTTCTGACCTGCCTGGTATTAGTTTTTACTGAGAATCCCAAAATGACCCGATAAAGTACAATGCTTTAGATGTGTCCAGGCAAAGGTTGCACTGGTAACCCAGAATCCTTTGCAAGTTGATGACAGATTAAAGAAGAGAATGGACAATAGGCCTGTAACAGAAACTGCTCTTTTCATCTGTCATACACTAAGCATGTCTTGGCTATTGGCTAGGGGCTAGTTCATCTAAAGTTTGAAAGAAAAATTTTATAAAAATAATTAGTGTGAAGAAACCTGGGTTGAATTATTTGGGTCTGATCCAGGGTTAGGAGCTGTTTGGCTTATTGCACACAAAAAAGGTTCTGATATCGGCACCCCACACCCAGACTCTCCAACAAGACCCATTCTATTAGCTACAATTTAGTTTTCTCCTGAGCTTCCAACTGTCACTCACCTGGTTTAAATTATTAACTGATATTTTAAAGATGCTTTGCCTCTTCAACAAAGGTGATTACCATAGTAACAGAGTTTGAATCTGAGGAGCAGAGTATTTTGTACCGAATGGAATGGGTCATGTTGGAGGGTATGCACACCTCTCCTGCTGGGACCGATAGTTCTGGCTAAAGAGGGAGGGGCTGCAGAGATTAACATGAGGTCCTTGCAGCTGATTGGCTGCATGGGCCTCCTATCAATCTCTGCACTGATTGGCTGCATAGGCCTACTATCCATCATGGCAGGAGGGCCATGCAGTTACCTCATTGGCTGACTGTAAAAACTATGGTCAGTAGTGTGTGGCACCCCCACCTCCTGGCTGGAGTTTCACCGTCTGTCTGACAGCTATAGCAGTAATATAGTAATAGACACCCTGCATCTTGGAGAGCCATAATAATTATCGAAGCCTGGCATTTCTGGAGCGATTATTGAATGTGTTGGTGTAGATATCCATCCTGATCACACACTAGAGTGATAATTGGCCTGATCAACCGATAATTAAATAATTGGACCAATAATCGCTCTAGTGTATGGCCAGTGCAAGAGAACGTGACCTCTGAACTCTAATTCCCTTTAAACATTTTAAATTTGCTTCACCCTACAGTTACGTCGACTATGTCCATTTGCAATTTTTCTGCTTTTACACCCAACTTTTCATCCAGTTGCAGTCTCCGGTCCGATGGCCCGCTTTGCGAAATAGAGACAGCTGAAAGTTACTTTTCAGCTGTCTCTATTTCAATAGGGGGCCATTTTAGAATTTTTTTTTATGAATGGGTGAGTGTGGTGATCGGCATACTCGCCCATTCATTTTCACAGACCCGCTGGATGACAGCTACAGAGAGGTGAGTAACCCTCTCCGGGGCATTTTAGTATTAGGGGGGGTTAGGACCAAAGAAGGGAAGGGTCAGGGTCAGGCTGCGGGGAGTGGGTCTTCGGGTTAGGCTATAGAGAAGGGAGTATTAGGGTCAGGCTAGGGAGAGTTAGGGTCAGGCTGCAAGGAAGGGAGGGTTAGGGTCAGGCTGCAGAGGAGGGAGGGCTAGGGTCAGGCTGCAGGGAAGGGAGGGTTAGGGTTAGGGTAATAGAAGGGGAGGGTTAGGGTTAGAATTAGGGGAAGGGTTGGGGTTAGTTTAGTCATTCACCTTTCGGAGTACCGAGTTCGATGTTCTTTGGATCGATTGCTATGCCTCTACGAGGCATAAGCAATCGATATCCCAGTCAGTTTGAAACTGGCTTGGAAAAAACGGCCATATCGAAATAGGGTCGTCCTTTGCGGGGACCCACACCCCATTTCATCTGCTCCTTTGTCTTTAATAAAATATATATTTATTGGTTATAACATATTGCCCTTGCACCAAAGGGTCACTGCCAATAAAGAATGGTGGTGGCAGCATCATTCATTGGGCCAGTGGTGTAATTACTACACCCTTGCATCAACCTCTAAAATTATCTGTGAAATATGTTTTTAAATATCTGATGAGAATTTTGAACATAAATCATTTGCATGTTTTGCATCTAATGATGATGATGATGACGACAATGATATATTTACTCTACTAGGATCTATTCCCTAGGCTTAAGGTTGTTCTAAAGTTATTATTATTAATAAATTTCCCATGTGCAGAGGGGGACAGCCAGCACTGGTGACAGGAAGGGGAGAGGAGGTACATAACATAGACATCCGATAGGCCTTGATGTCAATCTACAGAGGTTCAATGACAAAAGCCCATTGCTAGCAGTCCTGGCTCTGTGCTCCACCACGTAGCCCCTCTGATCTGTCTAAAGCTGGGCACACACTTGTCCAATCCTTTTCAGATCCAACTCCAGACAATCCTATAGAAGACCAAGGTCACAGATACAACACCCATCCCATGATACACACTTGTCCAATATTACAGCAGACCACGACCTGCATCTGCTGAAACCATCTGCTCAAACAATCGCCTTACCGCACAC
>WWET01000606.1:595182-616690 GCA_011038615.1 Limnodynastes dumerilii
GGGAAATAGTTGCCGGTATTTTGGGCGTCTGAAAATATAGCGCCGGAAACTAGACCGCAAGCCCGGCAAACGGCCCTTTATTGATTAGACCATTCTCTCCCGGCCAGTTCTGAACTTGCAGAGGCAAAGAAACCGATCCCCACAAGAAAGAAGACACTGCTGTGAATGTTAAGTAAAAATTTACTGAAGCCTAACCCTAGGACTCCCCTCCCTGAAGCCTAATCCTAAAACTCCCTTTACACACCCTAACCCTAAGATTCCCCTCCCAAAGCCCGACCCTAACCCTCTGGTACGGCGGGTCTGCGCCCAGTGCGGCGGCGTTTCTGATAAATGAATGGGTAAGTGTGCTGATCAGCATTACCCATTCAAAAATATAAAAAAAAAATAGCAGCCTTTTTGAAATAGAGACAGCTGAAAATGAGCTTTTGGCTGTCTCTATTTCTAAAGGACCCATTTTGCGGTGATGACTCCCACCGCTACTATATACATGATGCATTCCTATCTTGCAAACACCTCTGGATCGGGTCCTAAGCCATGTAGTAGTTCACCTCAGGAGGAAAGCATTACATTTGTACCAGATACAACCCTTCTCTGAGCGTCATGACAGTCATCGACTGAATTATCCATTTTGATATGCAACATGGTAGATGGAGAAATAATTGAGCTTCATGGGCAGAGTCTGCAGTGCTTACCAAGCAGTGAATAGCTTCAGTGTATTTGTGGGTCTTTAATAAATAACCTGAGGTTTCCAGAGAGCGTGTGGCTAGCATGTGGTTGCCCGGGCCTGCACTTGTCAGCCAGGACAATAAACTCTTGGAGAAAGCAGTCCGTCTCTGTAGTTACCACGTGGAATCCCATTCACCCATCGACCGTCTATTTCCATGAATAGCATGCAGAATGAGGCAAGTGGAACTTATTAAATTATCTCTACTTTGTTCTGTGTTTGCCAGTGATATGTGGTCTATGAAAGGAAAACCTTGACAATTAATGATCTGATTAGCCAATTACCAACCAGTGTGGTCCTATGTGTCTGGATACCTGACAGTTTGACTCAACGGTAACTGAATTTCACTGAACATAACTGAACGTCTTGTTATAATGAGTAGAACGTTGAACACAATCTCCTTATAATTGTTCTCTCTCCCCACTCAGCTTCTTCTTTCTGTGAGTTAAAGTTTTTAGCACCAGCTCACAGGTTAACACAATAAGGGCCCGATTCAATTAGCCACGATAACGGGAATAAGCTTGCACAATTTATTTTCCCTGTCTCTCTTTTTAGTGAATAGCCCCCCTGATAGCTTATTGCCAAAAGTACCCACAAAAAGGAGCATGTAGGATCTGGGAAAATTGGCCCAACCAGTCAAACCAGTCAAACAGCCACAGAGGAACCATCCTAATCTTAATTCCAAGCATAGAAGGCCCTTGGCAAGTAGTATATTTAAATGTTTGCCTGTATTGGCGGTTCCTCTGCTGTCTGTTGATTTACATTTATGGCTTTATCTTTTGTGATATTATGTAAAGTGCAGCCCCGATCCCTCTTGTAGGCCTGGCACGCTACACTTCCACCGCATGTATGAGTCCCTTTATGTGGAAATGATTAAGTGTTCCTGTGAAATGAAGCTTCACAAGGCCCATACTGCTGCTCAGACAACTTCTGCTTAGACCAATATGGTCTCTAAAGTCTCTTCCTAAAAACAGAAGGGAGAGGAGGAGTCCCTTATATCCGATCAATGCGACCGGTTCTATTTTCTTGCAGGGCTCACATTTAAAATGATAAATGAACCGTGCTTGAAAAATAGCTGCACACTGTGTAAGGCACCATGTATCAGTCTGGGGTTGGCACTCGGAACAAAGCTTCAGGACCACCTTCATTAAAACAATTAGGCTGGATGTCTTTGCGAGAGGTGGATCTCCAGCTGTTAGCTCCTTGGGCTCTGAATGCCTTCTTAGCAACAGGAGACCTAAGGGCACAGCGGGGTGGAGAACAGGGACTCTAATTACATAGGTCAAGGGTCCCGTGTGGTAGGATAAGAAAGAACACACACTAGTAATTTGGAACAGAGATGGGATAATCACAATGCACGCTTTGATTAAACCTTTATCCGGAGCGCGGCTTTCTAAATTCAATAATAACAGCGCTGCTGATGAGTGTGACATGGCAAAAGTAACCTGCGTATGGGTAAGAATAGAAGTCTTTAGACATGTCTTGTGTTCTTTGTATAATAGGGGATTAGCACTACAGCTCAGCTGATAAGGGTGTATATATATATATATATATAGTTATATATACTTTATAATTCAAATCAAACTGAAACACTTTCCTGGTTCCAGTAATGTTTAGCCCAATATCATGAGGCTCAGTGTCTGTTTTAGGTATCTTTAGGGGCTTGTGGTTTGTCGGTACAAAGGTTTGTTTTGCAACAGACCATTGTGCTGCAGTTGAATTGCGACTTCCGACAGTCTCCATTTTAGACAGTGGGGTGTTGCAACTCCTGGTGTGGAGGAGTGATCTGCCAGCAGGTAAGCAGGTTATCCTAACCCTGCCCATAATCATCCCCTAACACTCCATTTCTTGCACCTTAACCCTAACCTTCCCCTTCTTGAGACCTAATCCTAACCTTCTATGTCTGGCAGCCTAACCTTAACCTTCCCCTTCTTTAACCTTCCATGTCTCCATGCCTAACCTCCCACTTAAGCCCTAACACTAAGCCTCCCTTCTTGAAGCCTAGCCCTAACTTTCCCTTTTTCAGGCCTATCCCTAACCTCAGCTCGATGCAGCCTGACACTATTGGTAAAATAGGTACCGGTTCCCAATAGCAATGTGGCAGCAGCTGGCGGCTGTATCGTTGTTGAAATAGAGCCGACCGGAACGGTACCGCAACCCGTCTCTTAGTCACCTTACCCCCTCTCTTTCCCCAGCCTTGTACTACTTCAAAGGCATACGGGATCCACTGAACAGCATCTCCTGCATAGCACAGTACTATGCCGATGACAATTTAACAATCAATAAATAACAATGCTTCAATTTTTATTGAGAAATTGTTTTTCTGGCGGCGCTAGACACATCCATAGGTGGAGTTATTCACAGGACACACCCCTTTAGTGGTACAGGACACACCCCTTCAGTGCAGCTCCTTGATAGTGCTATCACCTCCCTGATTCATTTGAAAAGTTTGGCAAACAGGATAACGGCATTATTGCATGGCCAAACTTTATGCCCTTTATGGAATAATTCCTAATGCTTTGAGCAAAACACACTCCCCTCAGTCACAAATCCATACCAGTAAATACATTTTATTTAAATGCTATTTAAATATCTTTGTTAGATTTCCTATGTGCCATAGTTTTCCCAGGACAATACATTTTTTTGTCCAGCCCAGTGTTTAGTTTCCCACAACTACTACCCAGGATACCAACCACAATTACAGGATAAATGGAAATAGGTTTCAAATCTATTATAATTTATTGTATTTTGCACTCAATGCTCACAATCTTCAAATCAATCTATTTATCTATCTATCTTATATCTATCTATCTATCTCATGGTTGCCTACTTTTCCAAATGGATATCAGGGAGATTGTGAGAGCACTATTAAGGCGCTGCACGAAAGGGGTGTGTCCTGTACCACCAAAGAGGTGTTTCCTGTGAATAGCTCCACCCATAGGTGTATCTAGCACTGCCAGGAAAACTATTTTACAATAAAAATGGCAGTATCAGTATTTATTGATTATTAAATTATCCGTGAATACTTTCAGTACTATCTTTATAGAAAAGATAAAAGTGACACTGCAGCTGAGTCTTTTATTACATCTTGGCCTCCATGAAATTGGTCATCTCCATAGACCTCAATGGATGAAATTAGAATCAGGGAGATTACCAAACACTTCAGGGAGTCAGGGAGATTACCCAATCTTCAGGGAGTCTCCCTGATATTCAGGATCTATCTCATATCTATCTAATCTATCTATCTATCTATCTCATATCTATCTATCTATCTCTCTCTCTCATATCTCTCTCTCTCATATCTCTCCATCTCGTATCTATCCATCTCGTATCTATCCATCTATCTATCTATCTCCTCTCAGTCACAAATCCATACCAGTAAATACATTTTATTTAAATGCTATTTAAATATCTTTGTTAGATTTCCTATGTGCCATAGTTTTCCCAGGACAATACATTTTTTTGTCCAGCACAGTGTTTAGTTTCCCACAACTACCATCCAGGATACCAACCACAATTACAGGATAAATGGAAATAGGTTTCAAATCTATTTTAATTTACTGTATTTTGTACTCAATGCTCACAATCTTCAAATCAATCTATCTATCTCATAGCTATCTCATATCTATCTCTCATATCTCTCTCTATCTATTTCGTATCTATCTATTTCATATCTATCTATCTATCTATCTATTTCACATCTCTCTCTCTCTCTCTCTCTCTCTCTCTCTCTCTATCTATCTCATATCTCTCTATCTATCTCTGTATCTATCTAGTTCAGTCTCATCTAGATAGATATGAGATGTAAGTATGATGAGCATGTAGACATATGAGCTACTAATTTTGTATGTCGTTTATTGCTTTCAGAGTAAGGGTCCAGAGAGGTTTTTCCAATTGTCTTATTAGATTAAGAACAGGAAGTGTCCCACTGTCCTCTCTTCATCCTTCACTCTGCCCCTTCATAGACTCGCACAGCATGGTGGGGATACATTGCTAAGTGCATTCAACCCATAGAAAGTAACTCAGAAAATACAGTAGTAGTAATAGGAGTGGCTGGGGAACAGATGCCCCCTGGCTTCGTCCAGTCAGACATGCTGGCACAAGATAAGATGGCTACTTGGCACCTTTATAATCAAGGGGGGGTCAAGTGGAGAACAGGGCAAAAAATTATTTCATCATAGATGACATCAGGGCAGCCAGTCCCCACCTCTCATTACAGCAATTCTTAAGGCTAGATTTACTAAGACGTGGAAAATTGGAGATGTTGCCCATAACAACCAATCAGATTCTTGTTCTCATTTTCTTATTACATACTTGAAAATGTCAGCTAGAAGCTGATTGGTTGCTATGGGCAACATCTCCACTTTTCCTTTCCTGGGGTCTGATCCAGAGCGTAATAACGCTGGAGGGGGCATTCCCCAGCGTTACTACACTGCAGTTAGTGTTGTGAGGCGGGGGGAGGTAGGTTAATGAGGCTAGGAGGGCGGAATTTGCTTTGCAACGCCGCTGTACCAGCGTATTTACAGTCGCTTACGCCGGCTGAAGTTATAGTAGGGGACAAGGGGGAGTGTTGTGATGTTATGCTGAGTGGTAGAACGCTCAGTGTAACATCGTAGCTCTGGAGCAGGCCCCTGCAGCATACTATGGGCTCTATTTATAGAGTTCATTTTGGAGTGATAGGGGCAGTTTTCAATAGAAAACTGCCCTTATCGCTTCAAAATGTCCTTTCTCATATTTAAAAACCCTGCATCCCCAGTGGAAACTATAGTTTCCATGACGATGCAGGACTCCTTCTCCTGTCATCACGGGCCCGTTCATGTGAATGGGCTCCCCCTGTACAGCATATTTACACAGCGGTGAAGGTGTGGTGAAGCGGAGTTTCTAACTCCGCTCACCATGAAAATCTAACGCCAGCTCAGGCTGGCGTTAGTAGCTGTTCGCAGGGAGATCCCTGCGATGAACAGCTTAAGCCCGCCCCCCTCTGTCCCTGATTGGACCAGAGAGGGGTGAGTGACAGGAATCAAACTGATTCCTGACTGCTTTTTTTTTTTTATTCTTAGCGATCCCCTGAACCATCAATGTTTCCCCCCTTTTATCCACTGAAGCACCAATGACAAGAGGAGATTCAGACCTATATAAAATAAAATCAGTGTGCCATTCTCCTTTTATAACAGACTGGCACATTTATCATCATATCTGTTATTTTACAAAAAAAAAAAGACCCAAATTACACACATACTGATTTTAAATACTTGAATGGGATAAAACATTGGGCTCTATTTACAGAGTTCATTTTGGAGTGATAGGGGCAGTTTTCAATAGAAAACTGCCCTTATCGCTTCAAAATGTCCTTTCTCATATTTAAAAACCCTGCATCGCCAGTGGAAACTATCGTTTCCATGACGATGCAGGACTCCTTCTCCTGCCATCACGGGCCCGTTCATGTGAACGGGCTCCCCCTGTACCGCATATTTACACAGCGGTGAAGGGGTGGGGTGAAGCGGAGTTTCTAACTCCGCTCACCATGAAAATCTAACGCCAGCTCAGGCTTATGCCACCGCTCCGTGAGGCAGGTAACCATTGCGCATGCGCCGTGCGTGTACGGCGCATGCGCGACTATTTTACTGCATCGTCGGCGCTTCACATACGAGTGAAGCGCCGGTGATGCAGGGGGAACACTCACCGGACATCGTGAGTCTTCACGATGAAGGTGAGTGTTTATAAATCTGGGGAGTGAAGTGTCCAGGCTCGCTGCGATGATAAGCGAGCCTGGATCACTATCACTCCCCAGATTTTTGCGGTGTCCATAAATAGAGCCCTATATCTGGACCCCAGTTTTACTAGGGATTGGGCGGGACTTGATGATGTGATTTTCATCATCAAGCCCCGCCCACCACTGAAACACTATGAAATGCAGTAGTGTTAGACAGGGGGTGGGACTTAATGTTACCATTTGCATAATTTAAGCCCCGCCTCCATGTTGGCATCTATTTCTAACCTCCGAGTTCTCCAGCTATTTGCATCTAAAGTCACTGTATGAATTAATAGCATGATAAATACTATAGTACATTATAAGCCTGCTCACATTGCTACCTGTCCATTTGCTGTTCTTTATTTTTCATTTTGATTTTAATAAACTGAATAAAAAAGAGAGAATTTAGTACAGGTTACATTTTTTATGTCGATTTTTCCCAGTGAATGAAGCTTTATTGAGATAAAGTGATGCACGTTAGAGAAACCCCAGTTTCTTGTCATTTATGGCTGATTTTGCTATGAATGATAGTATTATGTTGCCTGGAGTTGAAGTTAATGGCACTGACTATCAGAACGGGTACGTGTTTTACTAGTTTCATTATGAGTCACCGCCTAGAAATATCTTCAAAATACTACAGGGCTGTAATTACTAACAATTAGATGCAAAGTTGTGTTCTCCCACCTTTTCTTTTCATTCTATTTTCAGTTTTGTTGCTTCTAGGCATCAATGCCATCAGTATTCATTGTTACATTTAAAAAGTGTGCTTCGACTGTTAAAAGAACGCCATCTACAGCATTCGAAAGGCGATCACCCCCCATTCCACTATAACCTCCCCCTAATTACCCTGCAAATACCCACCCTCCCAGTATAATCACAATAAAATACAGATTAAAATTCTTTTAAAGCTATTATATTTTCTTTTTTTGTAAATAAACTTTGTATAATTATATTTAAAATACACAAACACACACATATGTTTATATCAGGTCTGGCCAAACTGTGGTTCTCTGAGAAAGAAAAAATGGAAATGTTGCTCATAGCAACCAATAAGATTCTAGCTGACATTTTCTAGTATGTAATAGGGAAATGAGAGCTAGAATCTGATTGGTTGCTATGGGGAACATCTTCACTTTTCCTTTCCCACAGCTTAGTAAATCTAGCCCCAGGTGTGGTAAAACTACGAGTCCCAGCATGCTTTAACTGCATAGGCACAGATGATACCTCACAAAGCATGCTGGGATTTGTAGTTTCACAAGAACTGGAGATATATGAACAAGGAACACTACTGACGATTCAGAGGGCAAAAGAATAAAAAATATATATAAAAACCAGCAGAGTACTGTGAATATTTACCAATAAAAAGGGCTCCATTTACCAAGTGTTGAAAATCAAGATTTCATACAGACTACAATTTTTGTATGTCATTTTTTTTCCCTAATTTATAAAACATTTTCCTAAAAATGTCTTTTCTCCAGCGCTCTATAACTTTTTGATTATGACTGCGATCCTTGCTAAGTCCTGTTTGGATATCACGGTTTGCAATTTTCTCTCTGCGGTGTGCTCTAACTTATTACAGGGTTTCCGATTTTTAACAGCTTCCCACCGGGATCTATAGATATGTGCAGGAGGCGGGGCTTAACAATGTGATTCATGCAAACCGCCTCATTAAGCCCTGTCCCTTGACTATTAATGACACCTTTTGGGTTTAATAGGGAAGGGGGCAGGGTTTGATGATGCAATTTGCATCAAGTCCCTCCCTGTCCATAGCAACAATAGTATACTAGTGTTGCTAGGCAGGAGAGCAGGACTTGAGGCCTTGGTTTCATGGAAACCACAGCCTCAAGTCCCTTGCGGAAGATTGACCGACCGGGATACCTGGAGACCTGCCCGAATTTCGGAAGTCTCCTGGACATTCTGGGAGAGTCGGCAGCCTTAACTTATTATCTTCTACAGATGACAATGGAATGGATCGTGAAGAAGAAAAGTGCGATCCTAAATTCTGTAGAGGCGCGGGGGGTTCACTCTCCTCGCACGTACAGCAGGAGACTTTGGAACTTTGATGCAGCTACCCTATGTAAAATGGCAGCCCACTAGGATTTAAATACTTCCTCCCGCCCCCCCCATGCGTACACGATGAATGCACAGCGGGATTGTCCCTCACTTCCATCGGAAAGGCTTCCAGGGCAGAATCCTGGATCGTTCATAGCACATTCCAGTATGTAACCATGTGCCCGTATACGAGATATATGAGATGTCTCAAAAGATTACGCGGCCCGTAATAGGTTAAGGTTAGTGCAGCAGCTGTGGCGTTTATAAGATTGGGACTTAAGGGGAAGGATTAAGGTTAGGCTGTGGGGCATGGACAGTTTTGGTTAAGCTGAAGGGCATGGATGGTTAGGGTTAGGGCTGAAGAAGGGGAAGGTTAGGGTTAGGCTGCAGGGCATGGATGGTTGGGCTTAGGGCTAATGAAGGGGAAGGTTAGGGTTAGGCTGCGGGCTGTGGACAGCTAGGGTTAGGTTGCAGAGCATGGATGGTTAAGGTTAGGGCTGAAGAAGGGGAAGGTTAGGGTTAAGCTGGAGGGCATGGATGGTTGGGGTTAGGGCTGAAGAAGGGGAAGATTAGGGATAGGCTGCAGGGCATGGATGGTTGGGGTTAGGGCTGAAGAAGGGGAAGATTAGGGATAGGCTGCAGGCCATGGCCAGCTAGGGTTAGGCTGAAGGGCATGGATGGTTAATGTTAGGGTTGAAGAAAGGGAAGGTTAGGGTTAGGCTGCTGGGCATGGACAGCTAGGGTTAGGTTGCAGGGCATGGATGGTTAAGGTTAGGGCTAAAGAAGAGGAGGGTTAGGGTTATTTTTGCAACAATCTGGCATATGATGTTGTTAATGTAATTAGTCAGGATTCTGCACCTGCTTTTGTACTGTCCACACTGATACGATTCCCCGCAGTACAATCTGAAGAATGAAGCAGACATCGAGCATCAATCTTGAAAATTAAGAGCTCCCAAAAAATCCAATTAAGCGATGCAATGTCAGAGGATTCTGCAGCACCCTGGGACAATACACACTGATAAGATATCAGAGCTATCTGATGGTTATCATGTGATCTGCACCATAATAATCAGAAATCCCCCCAGTGTGTACCCAAAATAACATTTAACATTAGCTTTATATTTATTACCTGCAGGGAAATAGTTTGCAGGACTGATGCTACTGCATTCTAGTGCAAGGACTGCAATACCTTGGAGCAAGTTTTCAGTGTCAATCAGAGAGCGCCCAGGCAATGCTGTGAGTGACTTCTCTCCTCCTCCCTCTCTCTCTCTCTGGATTTCTGGAGAAGCAGGAAGGAGGGATCACTTAGTGAAAAGAGGTCCCTAGTGAAAGTGGTGGAAGGTGATTGGTAGGAGGGGTTTGGAACTGAGCAAGGAGTAGGATATACAGTACACTGGGTTAGCAGAAGGAAGTGCATTACAGATAAACCAAGAGACATGTCATGACCGGCTGACAGGGGAGGTACCTCCTTTATTCAGAACCTGGCTGGTTGGACACATCCTAAGGAGCAGAGAGACAAGTTGCTGAGAGGCTGCCAGTGGTCTTCATCCCAGTAATACCTCATTAAAGAGACAGGCAAAAGCACCTGTTCTACCTCAACTCTATGGAGCCCTTAGAGGAGCAGAGCCCCCTGCAGATAATAAGCCCAGAGAGACCGGCAAGGACTGCGCGCAAAGGCAGCGCGCACTCCTCATCCCCACAGCGCCTGCGGTGCCAAAGGCGCAGTAGCTCCTCAGGAAGCAGGAACGGCATCGCCTCCACGTCGGAAAGGCGCAACGAAAGGGAAAGGAACCGGGTCAAGCTGGTCAATATGGGCTTTGCCAAACTCAGGCAGCACGTCCCCCAAGCACAGGGACCTAACAAGAAGATGAGCAAAGTGGAGACCTTGCGCTCCGCGGTGGAATATATCCGGGCTCTGCAGTCCCTGCTCCTGGACAGGCAGCCAGGAGAGGATGTGCAGAGGGGACCCAGCTCTGATGGACTGTCACCGTGTGGCAGCAGCTGCTCGGGGGACTCTGGCTCTGTCCCCATGTCACCAGGGTCTTGCTCCCCTTGTACCTCAGAAGACTGTTCCAGGGAGGACAGCAGTGTGTCAGATGCTGACTTCTTCCTGACGCTGCACGGCTGGGGGTAGCAGGTCTGCAAGGTTAGTGCACCTGTAGGATTAATGCTGTACCATATATGCACCTCTCATAAAATAGGACCAGGCTATTGTCTGACCACCAGCATGTTTCAGTGCTGTATTGTGATGTATACAACACATATAGCAATACATGGTAATCTACTATGAATCAGCAATAGGAATTACAGGTATAACTGCCAAAATAAAACATTATTACATTATTTTATTATTATTATAACAATTATTATTATGTTATTTACAAACGTTTGTAACTTTAGAATGTTCACTTTTTCTACAAATACAGGTTGGTATTTGGTATACGGATATAGATAGATAGAGAGAGAGATATATATACATATAGAGAGAGAGCGTGATATACATATATAGAGAGAGAGCGTGATATACATATATAGAGGGAGAGAGCGTGATATACATATAGAGAGAGAGCGTGATATACATATAGATATATAGAGAGAGAGAACGTGATATACATATATAGAGAGAGAGAGCGTGATATACATATAGATATATAGAGAGAGAGAACGTGATATACATATATAGAGAGAGAGAGCGTGATATACATATAGATATATAGAGAGAGAGAACGTGATATACATATATAGAGAGAGAGAGCGTGATATACATATAGATATATAGAGAGAGAGAACGTGATATACATATATAGAGAGAGAGAGCGTGATATACATATAGAGAGAGAGAGCGTGATATACATATATATATATAGAGAGAGAGCGTGATATACATATATATATATAGAGAGAGAGCGTGATATACATATCTAGAGAGAGAGAGAGAGATATACATATCTAGAGAGAGAGAGTGATATACATATAGAGAGAGAGCGTGATATACATATAGAGAGAGAGCGTGGTGTGTATATATATATATATATATATATATATATATATATATATATATATATATATATTTAGTTAGTTAGTTAGTTGTACAGGTTGTGCTGAATACCAATGGGAAATATTAGATTTATGCTAATTTTTTTGAAAAGATCATTACTAAAGCCAGCAATATGACACAACCATAATGGGGTAGATCCAGACCTACGTTCTCTTTCAGTTTCAAGGCGTAACGTATTTATGCGCTCCTAATTACTGTGCACTCCCCTCGGTCGGACGCTTTCCAAACCCTACCTTAACTTTTCCTTGCGTAACTCCTGTCGACCGTAATGGCTGCACGTACTTATGCACCTAAGCACGCCCATATTGTACAATTTAAATGCCTCACATCGGCTACGAGGCGTAATTACGGGTGTCGTATGGCTGGCACGCCCCTTCGGTCATACGTACGCTGTTGATAGTACTCTGGTTTGTACGTTCAGTTACGTGCCGTAACATCTTCTGCGCACATGCTCAGTACATACAAAATAGCGTTTTTACGTCTCCGTCAAGTGTAAATATGCTTGAGAACGTTGTTCTGGATCTGGGCCAATGGCTGTAAATAAACACATCACTTCTCTATTGGCGAGTAATTAAATTGCCCCCTTAGATATGTCATTGTTTGTGGAACTTTGCATTAAGTCAATATACAATAGTATACAATACGACAATCATTTTCAGAGCAATAGTTGTACCAATCTACAAGATAATATATTGTGTGTTATAGTCCTATATTGTCCTTCTCTTTTAGATTTTAATCTTAAGTGGCTAGCGAGCAACCACCTGTATTTATGTATGTGTCACGCACTCATTTTTTCCAAACTATAGCAGTGTATAAAAACTGATCTAATATTAATCAGCATTAGAAAATCAAGCTCTTCATTTAAAAATCTAAATATACAAGATAACCCATTGGTGGGATTAGACGTACGAAGGACCACATGATAAAGCACGAGAGACCAGCCGAAGTAAGTAGAAGTGTAGTGGTATCCCCTGATGTTAATGACATCCAAGCTGCACTACAAATCCCAGCATGCCAGAGGTGTAATTTTTTCCAAGCTAAGAGCTACTAGGCAACCTAGTCTGGCTAAACTATTCTAAAGTGACATCTATTTCATCATATTTCCATAGATTAATACAGTTGTCATATGTTTAAACCAAAACAAAAAATTATTAAAATATTATAAGTGATATATTGTAAAATAACATAAACCTTGCCCTTTGATTTGTAAAAGTTCATTTTTACTTTAATATTGAAATGCCCCCATCCTCGACTGACCTACCAGTTACCCCACAGTAAGCCATTTAATAATAGTAAGGACGTCCTTTAATCTTTTGATTGCATAAGGAGGAAGGAATTATAGACATTCAATTTTAAAGTTGACTTAAATGTTTTAAAAGGTTATTCCTCTTATAAAAAACTATTATAAAGTGTGTGTTGTGTGTTCTATGCCTCCACAATAACTCTGTTCTTTCTTTTCCTTGTAGGTGATAGAGAATCATTGTTTGCAACTGACTCACCACAAGTTTGGTTCTGCCCTCCTCCAGAACACTAGGAACTAAGAGGATATTTGGGATTATTAATATATAGAGACAGTTATTTATATCTGAAGTTGTGTATATATATTCTGGCAATTGACACTGCCATTTGTATTTAACAATGTCGTACGAGGGTAATATATCTGGTTAAATCAGTATTTTATGTATTTTTGGAGAGGTACGTGGTAATCCCCCGTCTCTGGGGCTTTGTATTGACGTTGTGCTGAAAAACGCTCTTTGATTGTACTTTTTTGAAGCTCAGAAGGGCCACAGGTCCACCCCGGCAGAAGGCTTCTAAGTGAGACCTATTGTGTGCCGAAATCCCTTCTCTTGTGTGGATCTGAAAGGGGACTGTTTGCAGAGAGATTTTGCTCCCTTCGGGCTGTATAAAGGATTGAATCAGGCAGCCACATTCACTCTGCTAATGGATCCACAAGTAAACAGACTCAAAGAATCACACAGACCCTGGATTTTGAATTATATATACATCAAAAAGCCTCTTTATGGCTTAGTACCTCAGTGACAGAGATGTCTGCTGCATTATATGTTAGATTAAGGTGCATGGTAGTAGTGACCTTGCCCTCTGACCTATTAACCTGTTCACTAAGTTATTTAAGTCTGACAGCTATGCTGGCACCACCCAGCCAAACTATGCATTTCCATATTATGTAATCTACCATATTCCACAAAATCTAGTTACTTCACAGAAACTGCCACTAGGTGGCAGCATACAGGTATACAATCAACTCTGGGCTTCCTTCCAACTCGTAGCAAACTACAACTCTCATCATGCTATGTCATTCACTGACTGGCAGAGCATGCTGGGAGTTGTAGTTATACAACCTGGTTGCTTACATTTGGCCTACACCCAAATAATGCAATATTTATTCTCATCTACCTCCAGTTGCTACTTGTGATAATTTTTTTTTTAAATAGATATAATCACTGTTACTTGGGGTTATTTATGGCAAGTGTTTATATTGAAATGTATGTGTTTTTGTCTCCTCCAAAATCTGTTCCAAGATGGAGGGGGATGGGGGGGGATACAAAGCTACAAAATAACAGACAATGGACAAGACAATGAAATGTATTTCCAAACTTCAGCCACCTTACAATGGAGATACTTCAGCTTTCAACTTTCCAGCGTCTCTCTAAAGACAGAAACAATTGTGCCTTAAACTGTGTAAAATATAGTGGATCGACCGTGCGCACCTCCAAGTGCATTATGGGAATACACTTAAAGTGACCACAGAACTGTTATTTATTTGTAAATACATTCTTTTTACTTACAGATTTTCTAACCTAAACATTAAGATATTTTTCTAATTAAAAACCAAAAAAGTTCTTTTTTTTTTCATTCTATAACCACGTGTGGCCTCCTTGAATGAAATGAAGAGAAAGCAGGATAAAATATAGGGTAATTTTCAGCAATATCTCCTATGTGTTATTATGGTTTAAGTGACGTTCCTTCCCATCCGCATAAGTCCTGCTGTCACTCTGTAACTGCACTGTGACAAAGGAAATCATCTTGTAGGAAACTACAGCCACTGTCATTTTTGGAGTTATAAGGACATTGGAGTTGAGTTTTTGCGGATGCAGTATATATTCAATCCAGAGTTGCTTGTTTCCACTAAAGGATAAAACTCTGGATAGGGGATGCAGCCGCTGCCTCGTAAATACCGTTTCCGAAAGAGAGACAGCCAAAATTTTCGGAATAGGAATTCCGTATGGGAGGTTGGGAAGGGGGGTGTTAGTAGACATCCGTATACCTAATCTCCACATGCAGGGAGCAGGATAGGCATGCAGGTGAAAGGTAAGTGGGCAGCGGTAGGCGGCTGCGCATAGATTTGCGTATGAACAGATGCACAGATCCATTCAGAGAATATAAGGCAGGGTTCTGTACGTGGGGGGGTTCACTCCCTGCTATTGTACAGACCTTCATGCGGACAGAAAAAGCCTGTAGGGCTGGAGTGCGGACTTCACAGAATTCCTTTTACTGTGCATTTGCGGAACATACAGACAGGTGATTTCCATACGTGATGTGTGAACATCGCCTGTCGTTACTAATTATGGATACAGCCCCATGTTATAATGTGAGGCTGAAAAGTTAAACTGTGCAAACAGATTTAGGGCCAGTATTTACTAAACTGGAAAAGTGGAGATGTTGGCCATAGCAACCAATCATATTCTAGTTCTCACTTTCCTATTACATGCTAAAGAATGTCAGCTAGAATCTGATTGGTTATTATGGGCAACATCTCCACTTTTTCAAACCCGCAGCTTAGTAAATCTGGCCCTTAGAGTTGAGGAAAGGTAATGCTTCCCAGCTTAAGTCTAATTTGGAAATAAAAATAAAGCTCTGCAGTATTTAAGTTAAAATGTGCAAAAGCAGAGTATGTTCCCTGCGTGCAAAAAAAAATATTACAGCATAATTGTCCTGAGGATGACTCTTCCACCTGTTTTTCTCTTACTCTCAAATATGTTTCCAACATAGCTAACAATCAGAACCAGGGGTGTAACTACAGAGGGTGCAAGGGGCCGGAGCAGAGAGGGGTCTGTGGAAGTCACACCCCTGGGACTGTAAGCAAGCGGTCAGAGGATGACAGCTTGAAATAGCGCTCAACTCACACACAGAAGATAAGAGCCACATGGCCCATCCAGTCTGCCCAGTTGTTTATTTAAAACTATACTGACCCTAAATCCTATTTACCCTCAATTTAGTTTGAGATTTAGAATATTATTATATCTATCCCAAGCATGTTTACACTGTTCTACTGTGTTACTCTCTAACACCTCTGATGGGAGGCTATTCCACTTATCTATCACCCTTTCAGTGAAGCTCTTCATATAGGAATATATGTATGTATAGCGCTGTAGTGCTCAGCACTCATACATGAGGTACCAAGCGCTGTTTTAAGCTGTCAGCTTCTATAAGGCAGCAATCCCACCCAGCTCCGCCCCTACTCCTGCCTGGCTCCGCCTAGTCCCACTCATCCGCCTTCTTGCTATGGGGCCTGGAGTCTGTCACCTACTGTCCCTGATATTTAATTTGTATTATAGCTTTTAATTGGCCTTCATATTACAATGGATTGTCTACTTCTGAAAATCAATGACTCATCTATAACACTAGAAAAATTAACTCAAAAGAGAGATCAAGAAAACACACCCTCAATGCAGAGGCGCGGTTATGCAGACACGTTCGTAATTAGAGGCTCTACGCATACAACTGCGGACCTACAGTTAAGGGAGCCCTATGGCACTCGTAAGTGAAAACCGAGGGTGTGCCAAGGGAGTTGCCTTGCTATTAGTTGTGTATATTTAAGAACTTTAAAGCGTTCTTAAGTGTGAATCAGGTCCTAATAGAGGAAAGTTATTCCTGGGATAAACCATGTTGATTGCAGGGGAGTCATATTTCATCTGTTGCAAACAGTATTAGTGTTGAGAGGTGATATTTCCCAGCCCAAGTCTAAATAACAGTGTGATAGTAAAGCTGGTCAGTATCTGTGTGCAGTATGCAATTCAAAGATATATCCCTGCATGCAAAGAATACAATTAAATTAATTTAATTCCCCCTGCAATCAACATGGTTTTGCCCAGGAGTGACTTTAAGTTCTTATTTTAAAAAATATCCTTAAGTGTGAATCAGGTCCTTAATTTCATGCTCCTTCTTAAGTCTGGATCCAGCCCTATGTGTCCCAACCCCCTTCACTCCCAAGACACACCCTTGATACCATGTTCACACTGAAGCCCCGGCAAAAACCCGGGTTTTTTAACCTGGGTTTTTGCCGGGGCAGGCAGCAGAAAAGCAGGGAAAACCCTGTTCACACTGCAGCATAGACCCGGGAAATTCCCGGGTCAGGCCCGTTCACACTGAACGGGACTGACCCGGGATTCTTCGGTTCTATGCTGTTAAACTATTGTATACCCCATTCTATTCTATAGTCTATACTATTTCATACCCTATTCTATACAATAGAATAGGGTATAGAATAGTATAGACTATAGACTAGAATGGGGTATACAATACTACGCTACTCACCTCTCCTGCAAGTCCCGCGATGATCCTCTGGGTCCTCGCAGGACTTCATTCACGCGATGCCTGAATGAAGTCTTGCGCATGCGCAGGACCTCCATTACGGCCGGACTTGCAGTCAGCCGCGTCGCAGGACAGGTAAGTTCTGTTTAATATTTTTTAAGTGTTTTTTTTAAATTAATTTATTGTTTTTATTTATTTAAAACTTTTTTTTTTAATTAAGTGTTTTTTTTAAAGAAACGAAGCTGATTGGGTCTTTTTTGACCCAATCAGCTTCTTTCTGTGCGACCCGTGTTACAAAAAACACGGGTCGCACCGTTCACACTGAGGGCGACACGGGTCAGACACGGGAATTACCCCTCGTTAAATCCCGTGTCTGATTCCCGGGTCTCTCTACCCGGGTCGACGCGGGTGTGACCGTTCACACTGAGCCTAGACCCGGGATTTTCGGTCTTGTCCCGGCAAAGTCCCGGGTTTTTGGCTCAGTGTGAACGGGGTATGAGAAGGCAAGCCACTGTCGCTCAGGTTGTGTTATGGTATCAACTAAACGCCATTGTGTGCACATTATTTTTGACCATTGGACCATATTTACACTTAAGAATGTTTTAGGTTCTTAATTATATGCAAAAAGTAGCAAGGCGACTCCCCGGTTTTCAGCTTCTTAACCGACTTACGAATGCCACAGGGCTCCCTTATCTTTAGGTTCGTAGTGTGTGTAGGCCGGCTAATTAAGAAGTTTTTGCCCAACCGCGCCTAGATTTCCTCATTTAAATGCCTCCACCCACCCAATATTCTTATCGTCGTTCTTAAGTTTTCCCAATGTAAATTGCGTACATTAAGTTACTACGCATATGCAGTATATCCCTTCTTAAATATTCGTACTTAAAAAGCTGCAGCTTCTTAATTGTGATTCAGGTCCATTATTATTATTATTACTATTATAAGTTATTTTTTTTTTATTTTACCTTCAGCAATTTTACACAAAGGTTTTGTACAATGCTTCATTTTTTTTCTTAATGTTCACACGTGTTGTATGTCTTTTTTCTTTATCTAAATGTAACCATTACTAATATCCAGCTCTTTATGTAGAGATGAAGGAGAGCAAAAAAGCCGGTGACTGAGGTCGGTCCCTTTCTCTCACGCGGGCTTGTCGCAGCTTGCCGGTCTTTACACGCTCACGGGGAAGAATGTATTTCTTTGTATACTTATATAGTAACTGCTTGTTTTACCCCAACCCTCGTTTCATCCAAGCCTGATGTACCGGTCACGAACTGGATAAACTGGGAAACCCAATTTTTTGTTTTCTGCTTTCAAAGCCTCAGGTGTATTGTGCTCCTATAGTTAAGCACGCAAGCGTTTCATGTAAAAAAAGATAGGCACCCAAAACACGCCATGACTGGAGAGCAATGTCACAAAAAAATGGTGTTTGCTTAAATCAAGTTATAAGCTAATAAACAGGTGCATGAAAAATTTGGTCATCTACACAGAGACTATGGAAAAAATCGGTGGGAGTCCACGCTACGATAGGTGGATTTCCGAAGTAGGGACAGCTGCAAATTCATTTTCAGCTGTCCCTATTTCAAATAGCTACCATTTTAGATTTTTTTTAATGAATGGTTGAGTTTGTAGATCGGAATATTCATCCGTTCATTTTCAGGAGAGCGACGCCGGACACGCCGCAAGAGAGGTAAGTAATCTCTCAGGGGACTTTTAGTGTTAGAGGGAGGGTTAGAGGAAAGGGAGAGTTACTCACCATTCGGAGCATGTGATCGGTGCTCCGGGGATCGACTGTTTTGCTCTTCGAGGAAAAAGCAATCGATTTTCCAGACAGTTTGGAACTGGCTGTGAGAGAACGGCCCTATCAAAATAGGGGACTCGCACCCTTTAATGCCTCAGTATACTGCTCATTAACCTGTAGCGAAGCTTCTCTATTTTCCTGCATTTGACTGAAACCTACATACAATAGAGTAGCCTGTATCTGTGTTACTTTAAACTGCGCATGACCAAAACAAATGTGCGTGCAATTATGGCGATTCAGACCTGAGCGCAATTCACTGCAAGACCACTGAGCAATTTTATGGTCGAAGGGGGGGTAGAGGGGTTGTAAGATCCTAACCAGACTTTAGAGTGATTTCCATATGCACATTGCTAAAGTCCGCCCGTAAGAGGCTAGTGCACTCCCGTTACAATCCCCTCTCAAGCGTGGATTTTTGCAGACTTACGTGTCCATAAGCTTAACCTCTCTGCGCACATCACTGTTCATACGGAATGCTTACCCTGCCCACATTGTGCGTCCTTACATGTTCAGAGTGTTATCACGTACATTCAATCCGACATACAGTCCCGCACAGTCCGACATACGAACGCCCTTTGCGCAAGTCGGCTGCCGTTATTAAATCTGGATCCAGCCCATAGTAAGTAAACAGTGAACATAGACACAGGTAATTGCTCAGAATTAGACTCAAACGCAGCCCCCGGACGCATACACCCTCCAGATGTTACGTTAGTTTAACTAACGTAACTTCCATTGTATGGAACTATGCCAAGGTGGATGGGGGAAGCATTTAAATTTTACAGTGTGGGATGGATATCGCTCTTACAAGTGGATCAGCGGTCATATGGATCACTGATCCGCAAGTGTGATTTAAGGCTTCCCTAAAGGCAGCGTAAGTCACACTTTTACGACCAAGAGAAGGGACGGACAGGGGGAAGATCATTTTCCTCTCTCGTGTGGAATTAAACATCCCATCCCCCACACGTACTGAAAACGTACAGGGGTGTGGGTCTGGTCCAGAGTCATAACCGTGACAACCGTCTAAACAAATATTGTCATGCCGACATGTTTGTTCAGAATTAAAATAATCCTGACGCTAAGCCTAAACCTAACCACTAGCGGAGGAAACACAGCACAGCGCAACAGGTACAGTAAAATTCGGCATAGGTCCAACATGTACTGGGAACAGTAAAAATCACAGCACGTACCAGGGACAGTTAATGTTACATTGTTAAATTTAGAGATTTTGGCACTCTATCCATGCCGAAATTACATTCGAAACCCGTCTACAATGATACATCTATATCACTGTCGCAATAGCGATTACTGGGTAGCAGTAACAGTATCCCAGGCCCAGGATGAAAGGGGAAGCCCAGGAAACGTATCGCTAATACCCAGGCACCGTATCAGTCACCTTCCTGGAGTGCTGCACATCAGCAGCAGAAGGACTTATTGAGAACAAACCATCCCTGTGCATTTGTCCACTACGAATTGGTCTGGCAGGTCAGCTATGTGATACCGTGTGACTAGGAGCATAACTACAGGGGTGCTACGAGCCCAGAGGAGGCTTCCCCTACTCCAGTCTCACCCAGCTCCACCCCCAGTCTCTCCTGGCTCTACCTAGACCCACCCATGCGGAGTCAGGCCTATTCTTGCTTTGAGGCCCGAGTCAATATTGTCAGTACCTGGCCCCACAAGTCAGGCAACCATGAGCATTAGTTCACAGAGGTGATATATATTCAGTAAAAACACATTTGTTTGTCTCCTAGCTGTCCAATCTCTCCATAACAAAACTTCAGATCTGGGACAATATAAATAATGGGTTAATCCAGCAGCAAAGATTTCACATTTTAAACTGAGATAAAACCTGGAGCGTATTCTCAGGAGTCACAGAAGCGTATTCTAGGAATGTAACATTCAGACTCAGATTTTTGCCTAAAGGTTAATGTACTTAGGGTTAAGCCATTGTTGATATTCCTTTCCTGATCAGCTGTATAGGATAACACAGACTGGATAAAATAATTCTACTTTATAAGGCAATCACGTGGATGTAGCGGTATAATCTTATGAATGAGTTTTATACGTGCTACAAAATTAGAAAGATAACGTGCCGCCAAGTAGTTGCCGGATTACTACCTTCATAGAAGCCTGTGGAGACACAGAGATGAATAGTAATGCACAGAATACTATAACATTCTACCTAGAGGGGTTGATATATAACAGAGATGTGTCAAGGTGTTCTGCTTTTCTACTCACTGTACGATTAATAACTGTGGTGGTCTTTACCTCTGACAGTAAGTCTCCTTAATCTACAACAGCCTTGATCAACTATTTTGCCGTAGGGGAACCCCTAAAAAAAGTAAGTTTTGGGGAACTTCTGTTTGAAAACGATCATAAAAGATATTCAAATATTGTTAGAAAAGGTATACCATAAAAAAATCTAAATACTGCAATAATGGAGAGTTACATAGAAGAAGGATATTTGGTAACATAATAAAAAGAACAGTAACATGTCCCCTCTCACCTTTAAATGACTCACAGCCTTCTGTTCCCTATAAATACCTCCACACGCTCCTCACAGCCCCGTCACCTATAAAT
>WWET01000607.1:10427-21445 GCA_011038615.1 Limnodynastes dumerilii
GGTCTTTTCAAATATGTGTATTAACCAGGCTCATCTTATTACCTGCTACAGGTCTGGTGTGTTATGACTGAACATACACACAAACAACCTTACTGATATTTACAATACATACTAATAACCTTTCTTACTGCTACAAGTAAACACATTTATGCAAGAATAAATTCAAGGTCTTTGCAACAAAAAGAGATCCCAGGCCAGGGCAATAAAAGCATGGTTGCCGACTTTTTGCAGCTTCTCTCCGGGAGATTCCGGAGAGAAGCTTGCGCCGCATGCGGGGGGCGGGGCTTAATGACGACACACAAACAACCTTACTGATATTTACAATACATACAAATAACCTTTCTTACTGCTACAAGTAAACACATTTATGCAAGAATAAATTCCAGGTCTTTGCAATAAAAAGAGATCCCAGGCCAGGGCAATAAAAGCACTTCATATTTCTAACATAGTACTTTATATACAAGATATTGAATTTTATTATGACACCTCCTCCTTACAATGGTGGCAGGAGAACAGTCACCTATGTGTCTGTTTATCCTGCTCACCTAAATAAGCATGTTGCCCCATGCTTATTTTGGGTGAACTATTATACCATTAGAGACCTGCGATACAGGATATTGGGTTAGAGCTTTGTTCACAGCAGTAACAGACTAGTGGTGCGTTCCCTGGTTTATCTGTGGAACTACCTTGAAAGGGCTTCCCAGGGTCCATCTGCACCTGTGATAATTCCTCTCTGTGGGAAATATCCTGTAGGGACCACCTTTCTGTGTTTCTGTACCAGCAGATACAGACCTGGAAACACTGGTTATAAGGGCATTTATGTCACTAGTCATTCCTGGCTGGGAAGCATCAGGCAGTAAATTGGACTTTGTGTTCTATATGCCTACAGGCCCTTGTCTTTCTAAAACACTCTGACTTGATCAGTGGGAAGCAGCTTGGCTAAACCAGTGTCAGGGTCAATGGAACACACATCTTTGTTGTCATCTCCTAGATAACACAGGTCAGGAATTTAGGCACTAACATTGTTACCCACTGCAGAATTAACCACCTTAGAAATTGACAGACTGTACCAGCATTCTACTTATCATCATATAACACATTAACAGATATGTTGCCCTCTAAAATTCTCTCAGGGCAAGGTACCTGTAAAACATAGAAACATAGAAAGTGACGGCAGATAAGAGCCACATGGCCCATCCAGTCTGCCTAGTTGTTTACTTAAAACTATACTGCTCCTAGACCTTATTTACCCTCAATTTAGTTTGAGATTTAGGATATCCTTATATTTATCCCAAGCATGTTTACACTGTTCTACTCTGTTACCCTCTACCCCTCAGATGGGAGAATATTCCACTTATCTATCACTCTTTCATTGACGTGATTATCCACACATTTCCTTTGAATCTACCACCCTCCAGTTTATATTCATGCCCTCATGTTCTATTACACCTCTTCCTTTATATAATGTCCCCTCCTGTACCTGTTACTCTCCAGTATATACATATGTCCTCATGTTCTATTACACCTCTTCCTTTATATAATGTCCCCTCCTGTACCTGTCACCCTCCAGTATATACACATGTCCTCATGTTCCATTACACCTCTTCCTTTATATAATGTCTCTCCTGTACCTGTCACCCTCCAGTATATACACATGCCCTCATGTTCTATTACACCTCTTCCTTTATATAATGTCCCCTCCTGTACCTGTCACCCTCCAGTATATACACTGTAGTTAGATTGTAACATATCACAAGTTTCTCATCAGGCACATACAGAGTGAACATTTTAACCAAATCAGTCCCATGCATAACACTGGCAGGAATATTGTCTGATATCCCCACTTCCCTAAAACTTCTCCCTGCTTCCTGATCCAGGTACAGTCATGGCACAGGCACAGCAGGGGGATCCCTCCCACTGCTTTTACAGACCAGTCTTACAAGGAATGGACCTGATTCAGATCTCTGTGCGTCTTAAGTACGCATGGATATCTGTAATTAAGCACAGTGGAAGGCAGTGTATGTCCCTGGCACTCCCCTCCTTACGGAGTTTTGGACACCTTAGTGTCCAGAACCCTACCTTAACTTATCCGCACGAATCTGTGTCCACACGGACGCAGATCCGAGTGAAACTGCCTCTCCCCACCCCCGGCACTTAAGTAGCATGGCTAACCACGCCTTGAAGACAGAATTTAGCCATGCGTAACTTCAATGCTGGCCGGCCCCTTTCACGGAAGTTCAACCATACAGAGCAAAGTTCCGTATGGAAGCCCTTCCTATGCGTAACATCTGGTGCACATATGCGCCGATGTTACATGAGGACTTACGTAAATGGCCTAAATATGAATCAAGACCAATGTCTGTGGACCTCTCTTCACAATGAACCTGTCCAACATCAAGCTGATGTAGACGTTTCACCTAACAAAAATGTGCTCCCAATGTTGGGGTCTTAATAATGCTTGAGCTTATGCAAAGCTTTCAGGTTTAAACATAATTATATAATCCAATCACATTAATGTGTTGTGTCAAACATTAACAAGTACATCTTAGTGCATTAATTGATCAATTCTGAAATTCTCAGAATTTGTTGAGGGTAAATAATTAAGAAACATTAACAAATGTCACATACAAAGAGTGAGTTAGAAGTAATCACAATGACAGAGAATATATTGAGGATAGGAGAGATAATTATCCAAGGAACTTAAATCTTCTTACAGAGATTATGTCATGTTTGTTGATACTTCTTTTCTCAGTATATTTAGAGAAATTGCATCAATTTACAAAGATTTGCCATTGTTGAATCTTTGGCACTTGGCAAAATGCCATAATCTGTTTGTCCATCTTTTAGCAAAGGTGATGCAGCATTTATAAATTGCTATATAAAATAATTGGGGCTGATTCAGAGATACGATTTCCACGGCACTTAGGAGCGTATATTTAGGATCTTAGAAAACTCGCAATACTGTGCATGCGTAGTAATAGTGCAACGCCATGTACGTAGCGGTTAGGAGCGTAAATTCGCTAAGAGCGTAAGTTTGAATCGATCGCAAGCACTTAAGATCTTAAGTGCTGCAAATCTTTAAGATCTTAAGGATTTGCATGGAAATGGGCGGGGGGAGGCAGGGAAATGAGGGAAAGTGGGCGCGGGCTGACACTTAGGATCTTAAATGTGGGCGCGGGCTGACACTTTGGATCTTAAATATACGCTACTACGTCACTTAAGATCTCAACTGCCAGCGCAGAGTTAGGGTTAGTCAATGGTGGTCTAACTTTAAGATCCACCGCTGTTTGCAATGCAAGGGGATGTTTATGCAGTGGGCTGTAACCTGCTAAGATCTTAACCTTAGATGCGTATATTTGCGATCTTTTCGCAATCGCATCTCTGAATCAGCCCCATTGTGAACATTATCTAAGTAAAAGCAATCTGTGGTTTTTATATAAATCAACTAAAACTGACCATTACCATTAACATTGTATTTTTAATATGTCTCTCAATAATTTGCCATACGATATGTCAAATACTTTTAAGACAAGATATTATTGTGGGTAGTGGAAAATTACTGAAATTTAAAATGAACCTTTAGTTTCACTTTTTATTCACTGGACTATACAATCAGATTGTGCGGGTTGTGCATTTTAACCTCAGGTTAACTACGACATATGGTTTACCATAAGGCATATCTAATCCTCTCAATTTTGTCATCATTATGGCAGCCAAATTGTCATTGAGGCTAACAAAACAATAAAGCCATCTGCAAGGATGACACCCAAACATTTATGATGCCCCAGATTTATAGTTTGTTAATAGAATCTGCAAAATGGTCCTGTCTTAAAATCTAATGTGTTAGTTTTATGGAATATATGCAACTAAAATCTTAACATTTATTTATTACCCATATAAATTTTGGCAAAAATGAATTATCGTCACAGTTTTATAAGGGAATCACTTATTACATAACGTTTCCGACTTGTAACACAGAAGCATACTTATATGTGCACTCACAGTAATATAATACACTTCAGCTCCTCAACCAACTCAATGACAATAGAGGTATTGGTATATCTCTGTAGTTTCATTGTTTTAGGGAGACCAGTCGAGGCTGTCTATTGCTTAGGATAATTAACAGACAGGGGGAAAGGGTGTCACATTCTACTCAAGAATTATTTTTATTTATTACTAAATTATGTTTAGAGTGTGACAAAATCACACAATTTTGAAGAATTTGACTTATTAGGAAAGTTGTACATAAATGGTTGGTTTCATATGTTAGTATATGCCTGTTAACATGACATATTTAGTGATTTTCTTACTGTGCTTGGCCAGATAGTATGTGCCACTATGTGTAATTCAAATATATCCGCAATCTAGACTGGAAACAGACAGATGCTTGACAAATATACAAAACAAAAATACTCAGATAATGTGGGGGTTAATGCACACAACAGCAACACAAAACTCAAATAATTACTAAAATATGATTAAAAGGAGAGCATCTTGTTACATATAACAGGAACAATAATTTATCCATTCATAGAATATCCATTCATATCATATCCAATCATATCAGTTCATAGATATTAGTGATGAGAATCACTATGGGCCAGATCCTGAGATAAGAACATCAGGGGACTTACTTGTTTGTATAAGTCCCCTGATTAGGAACATTGGCGCATGTGCACTCCAGATGTTCCACAAGCATACCTTCAGGAGTACTGACTAAGTTACGTACATCTGAAGGTACGATGAGAGGGCCAACCCTTCATATGCGAATGCCGTATCTCCGCCTTACAGGTGGGTATAGGCATTTAAATGAAGGGGCAGGAAAGCACAGTTACAATTTGATCCGCGTCCATACGGACACGGAAAACGTCATAAAACTTAAGCTTGTATCCAGATTTACTACCATTAGAGGGGAGTGCACTCCCCTCTACGCTGCATAATTACAAACACGTAAAGTGTGCGGGGGTATGGATCGTGCCCTATATATGTAAATATTTGTCCAGTTACTAAGACAACTTCATCGAAAGCAAACAATTTAACCACCATCATAGTTACAATTATTTCACAGGTGCAGTAGAAATAATTGCACCCTTAGCTGTCACTATTAATTGCGCCTATAAAAGCAAACAAAATAGGTAGATATAAAAAAGTAATAAACCATATACAAGTGTATGGAAATGAAAGATGTACCCTTGATGTTTTTATGTATTTTATTTTATAATGCTGTTCAGCAATTGTTTGAAAGTCACATACATATTTTATACCACATTTTGTTTTTTATTGGATCATACATATATCGAATCTGGAAAAGGTGAGCAGAGGTAATGCTAGAGAATGGACAATGCAATATTCATTATTCCCCAACTGCAATGCAAAGCCAAGGTCAAATGAGGAGAATAAAATATTGCATATTTATAGCGCTCTTACCATTCTGGACAAAAGTAGTTGTAGACCAGTATCGGCAAAAGGAATCAAAGCTCTTTGCAAGCTGACATCCAATAAAGCGTTTTCTGTGACATAGAAAATGTAACCGCTCAACGCAAAATATGCCATTAACCTTTAGTCAACTTGAAAATATTGGCATTAATATCATTGTATTAGCTGTACATTTCCATTACAATTTTTTTTACCAATGAGCCATAATTAAAGGGATTTTCCATTTTTGTATGTTTAATTAAAAAACAATGTATTAACTATGTATTATTATATAACACCTTATGAGCAGGCCATGTAAAGTAATTCAACCTGCATACCAGAAAGAACATAAGTGAGCAACAGCTGATACCTCACACACCTCAGTCACACTCAAATGACGTGGACAACTTTAATTGGCTTTAAAAGGGGACATAGGTTTATTAATAAAATTAAAAAAAATGGTGGAATTGTGAACGACTATAAAATTTTGGGTTGAGCAAGGTGGCCATAGTAGGTGGTGTCACTCCAGGAACTTAAAGTGACAACATTACATCAACGTTAAAGGCGCCCCCACATCCCCCCAACACCCCTGGCTACACCTCTTCATGTGCACACCTCATCTGAGGAGGAGGCAGAACCAGATCCCGTCACGGGACAGGTGACCTGGGAATAACTCAAAGGGTGCACCTCTGATAACAGATATTTACATCCCGTTTTTTTTTATTCATTGCGCCAAACAAAATACGGTGACACACACCTCTACTGCCCAATCTGTGGAAAAAATTTTGACATATTAGCATACATCCTAACCAAGGAAGGGAGGGAGGGCAACGAAATCTTCAAAGAGGAGGAGATGATCTAGACTGCACCTTATAAACCAAACATCAACTGACCTAAAACCCACCCCAACCCCCTTTATCCAATCACAAAGCAACCCCTATTACCATATACTGAAAACATCTAAGCACAAGCTTGACTGATGTCTGCCAGGCACAGCTGGTCGCTCATGCTACCTCCCACCTAAGCGGTGCTCGGTTCACCTTTTTCTTCTCATATGTTGGAAAGATGCATTCTATCTTAGTCTATCAATCTTAATTAATCTCATTCAGCAATGCAGTGGTTGGTATAAATACTAGGAAGCGGTCATTGGGCTGGATTTACTAAGGGGGATTTTGGCTATGATTTTGGTCATCCCCATGATTTTCTGGTGCTTTTTTACTGGAAATCATTGTATTTACCAATGAACGTTTATTCTTCAGCGATAGATGGAGATTTTTTCTTCAAGAAAGTGCAACTTCTTTGTGTTATAATCTTTCTATTTTTATCATGTAATCAGTGTGGAATTGTTTTTATAGCTGGAAAACTTGCGATTGTAGATTGTGGCGTTTTGCATAGCTACTGCAAGATCACACAGGGCAAACAATATATAATTGTTTACTTTCATTTGGGAGAATTACTGGGAGTGGACTACTTTTGTCATCAGTCTTTCTAAGTTTTTGTGAGATGTAACTTTTATGTAACCCAACAATGCTGTTTAAAAATGTTGTGCTTAATTGTGTGCGACAGTCTTGCATGTGTGTGTTTGGAAATTGTATTGTAATATTTTTTATAGTTATTCTGCTCCTTGTAGTGTGCTTATTGAAGAGCAATCCGAAACCACTAATCCATGAAAAACGAAGCGTGGCCGTAACATCAGATTTTCTCACAATAAAAATTGAAGAAAATTATTCCAGTTTATAAGGAGATTCTGGGGAACCAGCTGGTAAAGACACCATTTCCACATAAAAGACAGTTATGGTGTAATGTTGTCAATGCCGTGAATGCTGTTGGGTGATATAAAAGAAGTAAAGCAAACTGCAGAAAATGCTTCTCTGATATAAAAAGAGGCCTCAAAGTTAAATTAAGGGGGAAGAGAAGGGCTGGTATAATATTTTAGGGATTGGGGTTACCAGTGAATTTAATTTTAAATGTCATAATTGAATTTATTACAAATGAGCAGATTATAGTACATTTTCTTATTAATGCATGATTTTCTGAAATATTACACAATAAACACTGTCTTTTTCTTTCTAATTTATTCATTCTGAATTAATGTTGAAAAGTATTTTTTTTGTGCTTTTAACTGTATATTTTTGTTATATTACAGGGTGTGTATTGCGGTTGCAGTCCCCAGTTAAAATGTCTGATTTCCGAAATAGGGACATTATCCGAAATAGGGTTAGATTTAGGGGAAGGGTTGGATTAGTTTACAGCCTTACCTTTCGGAGCACCGTTTTTGGTGCTCCGTGGATCGATTTCTATGCCTCATCGAAATAGGGCCGTTCTTTCCAGGGACCCACACCCGTGTATTGTACCACAAAATAACAGACCCATTTTATATACGGATATATCAGGCAAGCAAAAAACACTTCTTAATGCATCCTCTTATACATCTTTTGTAGGGTGAAGGAGACTGGGAGGGTGCTTCTGGCATGGTTGCATTTCCCAGGATTTTCTAATGCAAAAGAGTTAAGTCTTAGAATGATCACTTCAAATGTTTGATTGTAAAGCCAGTATCTTTTACCAGTATTAAGGTCTAACAATATCATCTTACTTAGCTGTGGGTTTTTAGCTTTTATTTTAGTATTTAATGGCCATTTAGACCTATTTAGCAATTTTTAAATAACAGGGAATGAAATTTGGAAAGGAAGGTAATGGATAGAATAGAATGTACTAGTATACTTCCAATTTATCTTGGCAGGTCAAAATCTGTTTGCTAATAATACCTTTTGGTTGTGAAAGTCATGCAATCAAGATTTGTTTTGTTCAGCAGACATGAAAAAAATATCAAACAAGGTAAAATACTGAAGCATAATTTTCCATAACAAATTTCTCTGATTTCTGACTGAGATTTATGTTTTAAACATCAGCATTTACTCTCTAAACACAATAGTTTACAATGAAAAACTTGATAACTGCAAAATACAGCATACAGGTGTCCAATCCATAGGTAGCGTTCCATGATTGCTGTCTTGAAAGATTCTAGTTTTTGCTGAAGAGAATCATTTCAGCTCTTAAGTATACACATCACCAATATAAACATCTTATTTCAATATAGTCTAAAAAGAAGACATAATCAAGCCTTAGACACAAGTATTACATTTAGACCTGTATGAAAATGAAGGGTTAAATGAAAATAGGATTTTGAAATTAGCTCCAAGAACAAATACATAACAAATGATTATTTTTCACCTTTTTAATTAGTAAATGTTGTCATTTTTATATATTATGTATGTGGTAATTAGCACAATGCTGTCTATGACATTATACATATTATATGCTAAGGGGACCTTTTCCGAATGCCTGCAAGTGCCACAGCAGCTGCAGACAGTCACCAGCTCTAAAGGGGAAACTAGCCTTTAGCCACCCAGCGTTCCAGCTAGAAGCCGGCCAGTGGACACCCTCCCTCCCTATAGTACACATTTACCAGCCTCTGTTTCTGCAAGTCTCTGTAGAAGAAATATCATGTGTTATCTGTGTAAATTACCCAGATACCACATGATGTTTCTTCTAGAGGGACCTGCAGAATGTGAGGGGAGGAGAGGCTATATAAATCCTGCACATTGGCTCCCTTACTTAGAAAACCAGGAACATTTAAAAAATACCTGAAAAGGGGGCATGTCTTTGCAGGTGCCACTTAAAAGGATTTATGGGCTCGCCAGAAGAACCGACAAACAAGAGGAACCCTTTGCCTGCCACACATGGAATATACTTTGATAATTCTGCCGGAATCACAACATAGAACAAGAAACATTGAGTCACACACACAGTGGAAAATGAGTAGTTACCAAAGTGAGCAAATTTCCCCAAATCTTATTGCTAATTACATTTTACATGACATTTTTGGATTATAATTTGGTGTAGACATTATATAATAGCACCAATAAAAAAAATCCATCTCAAGTAATAGCCCCAATCTCAATGCTACATCAAATAATAACCGCAATAATAATAATGTCCATCTCAAATAATAACCCAAATAATATGGGTATTATTAATGAGGTTATTATTTGATGTGGACATTATTATTGATCATTTATTTGATATAGGCATAACTATTAGGACTATTTAATGTGGGTATTATTATTGGTGCTATTATTTGATGTGGCATTATTGGGGTTAATTGATATGGCACTATTATTGGGGTTATTTGATGTGTAATTTTTGTTGGGGTTATTATTTGATGTGGGCATTCTTATTTGGGTTATTTTTTGATGTGGGCAATATTATTTGGGCTATGCTCCTAGTGGAGGTCTTTACATACTTGATTTTCAACCACTGGGTTATGAGTTGAAATCTTGCAGGTAACAATCGATTTGTTTCTTTATTTTTTACATGGACAATGTATTAGTTTTAGCTGGGAGACAGAAGAGGAATGAAATATAGTCCAGCGTTTGTGTTCTGTGCATGCACATGTTGATACACAGCTATCAGAATGTATTTGTGTGATCTGATTTTTTCCCCCAACGATGGGGGTGCAAGAGGGAGGCAATTAAATTATGCAGTGTAAGTGTGCCTAATGTACATCACACTGCCTAGAGTAACGATGAGTCCCTTAGTTTTATTCAGTTTATTCTGTGTGAGCTGTCAAAAAAAGCTGGATCTAGTGGGGAACTGGCATTGGAACCCTGCTGAGCTAAGTCAAGCTCCGCAGAGGGAGCGACCCAGTTATTTTATTGCAGAGCATTACACAACCCCCACCTGGCTACTTTTTAGAACCACCCGGCTTTCAAAATATTCTGGGGAGAACACTATGCATGTTTTCTTTTTCACTTACACATAGTTATATGTTACTATAGTTGCAAAAAACATTAAGTACATTAAGTTACCATTGTTTCAGGTATGCCCTAACATAATAAAGTCTTATTATATAAAAATATTTTTTTTATATCAGTGTATGTTATCATCATGTTATGTGTCTAACTATCCCATCATTTATAATGCTACATAATATGGTGGTTCTTTTCTATTAGAAGATAATCATTTCCTTTGATGACTCGAAGTACCTGTCATATTACAGGTAGTTGTCTATTGGATGCACCATGTCTCAGAGCAGTCAGATCTGTTATGTGATATGACAGGAAATACCATAATACCGCAGGCTTGTAAAAAGTTCCTTTGAAATGTCACAAAAGATCTGAAATCTCATGTTACCACCAACAGTGGTGGAGTTTTTCTGCTTTACATGCCTTCTTCTCTAGGCACATTAATGCTCCCAGCTGCAATCATACTGCTTCATGTCTTTAAACCTGTTGTACTTAGAAATGTTGCTGCTGTGGCACCTATGGAGGTCAAGGCCTGCTATAAATATCCTACTTGCACATCCTTGTTCCAAGAACCACATCCCAGCTAGCTCTAAGTGTTTGCCCAGAAGGATATCTATCTTTGCTTTCTTATAAAATCATTTGTGATTTTAAGGGTTTAGAGTGCCCCAGTTAGATGGATTCATACATACAGGCTCGCCAATGAAACACTGGAGTGATATATATTATTTATTATATAGACATATGCTTATCTATCTATCTATCTATCTATCTATCTATCTATCTATCTATCTATCTATC
>WWET01000607.1:26052-42029 GCA_011038615.1 Limnodynastes dumerilii
AGTGGTAGGTTGGAAAAGGGAAAATATGGAGCAATATAGCTTGTAAATGTAATTTAGGCACGTTTTTGCATTGAAAAACTGTTCTAATGGAGGTAATAACTGGATTATATTGATCTTACTGTATACTTACTGTGACTTTGGAATCATACATCCTAGAAGGTGGTTTCCTTGGTTCTGTCTCACTAAATCATATTAGAGTTAACATGGCTACTGGTACTGCGAATGTAGATGAACATAACTTGACTTAACCTCTAGAAGGTTAAAAATGATATCATAGAATGTGGGGGTCTAAATAGTCTGATAAAGAGAAAAAGAGTTCTCTCACATCTCAAATCATCAAAGCCAGATATTGTGCTCTTCCAGGAGACCCACTGGAGCATAACAGATCAAACTACAAGAGATTCTTGGATAGCAGACTGTATATCTGCTTCATACACCACAAAAAAAAGAGGAGAGGCAATCTTTATTAACAAAAATCTTGCTATCGTTGTAATAGTTGATAAAGTGACTGATCATAATGACTGTTATGCTCTTTTGGATCTTCAAGTGGGTCGGAATTGTTTACAATTTTTAATATCTACGCCCTGAATTCACCAAATGGGAAAACATTTTTTTCATCTATCTCAAACCTTTTATTACAACGGGACACCCCCAATTTAATTATAGGGGGAGATTTCAATATGACATTTCACTCATTAGTTGACAAATCAAATAGAGGCACGTATACATCATATTCTAATGACCAGACACAACCTAATCTATCCATGGAGACTTACTTATCCTACCGATCATACATATAATTTTTTTTTCCATGTACACAAATCTTTTTCGATAATAGATTATTTTGTGATATATCACAGTCTATATGGAAGAATGGCTTCAGTGGATATAGGTAATATAATGATTTCCAACCATGCCCCAATTACACTGTCACTTAGCACTACGCTCCCTAAACCCAGTTACATATCATGGTGTTTTCTGTCCTATCTTTATCACTCCGAAGATTTAAAGAGTACCTTAAAGCAAAATGGCTGGAGTTCACCAACGATAATATAGATCACTGGGAAAATGTTTATTTTGGAACACAGCCAAAGTGGTGATTAGGGGCATTATTATTGCATATATGCTTTAACAAATCATTTAAATAAACCCTCAGAGGATTCATTGTCTTTCCTAACTTCCACTAAACAACTATTAGAAAGTTTTCTGGTAGCTCAGGCACAAATTAAATAGGACTACACAAAAAAATAAATATTACAGATGGGGAAACAAAGCAGGTAGACTCCTGACTAATCTTAACAAAGCCCCTAGAAAAAAACACGATATATTGATAATTTGTGACCAGACAACATCCCTGAGATTCACAACAACAACAGCAATAGTGGAAAGATTCAGGGATTATTATACAAAGCTACAGTATATCAAGCCACACCAGATGATAGGTCACTACATTACTAAATACTAGTGGAAGCCAAACTACCTAAATTGACAGCTGATCAATGGGACTTTTTAAATGCTCCTATAACTGAAGAGGAAACTAAAAATGTAATTTCCTTGCTACAAAACAATAAATCTCCTGAGCCAGATGGCCTAACATCAGAATTATACTAAATATTAAAACCTAACATCGTTCCCCTTCTTACCTCACTTTTCTGTCAAATATATGAGGATGGACCCAAATTTCAATAATGCGCACACCATTTTGCTTCCAAAGCTAGAGAGGGATCCCTAGCTGGTGGCATTTTACCAATACATAACCCTTCTAAATCAAGTTTTAAAAATATTTTCCAAAACTAATGCCACCCATCTTCAAACCATCTTAACTTCCTTATTAACACATCACCAATTGTGTTTCACCCATTGCAGGCATTTGGTCCTGGGATACGCACCGCGCAGCAACTATCACTACCAATGCAACTCAGGCCCCCTCTCATCCAGCTATCCTTCTTAGTTTGGAAGCCGAAAAGGCCTTTGACCAGATTTCTTGGCTACATTTACAGAGAATATTTGAGGCCAGAGCTTTTGGTACCAAGTTTTCTAACCTTATTAGATATTTTTATCAAGACCCCAAAACCCACCTCATTATTAATGATGAAAGAATAGAACTAATAACTTTGACAATAGGTACCAGGCAAGGATGCCCTTTGTCTCCTTTTCTCTTCAACTTAGCAGTCGATCCATTGCTACGGATCCTTCAGGCCATGCACAAAGTACTGGAACACACATAACTAAAATTACAGTATTTGCTGATAATCACCTTTTATATGTTGCAAATCCTGGAGATTCTATGGAAAGTATCTGAAACAAAAATTCATATAGTCTCTGGATTTACAATAAACCAAGATAAATTAATAGCTATGAATCTTAGTGTTATTACTAAACCCTTGTGGAGCACTCCCTTCTAGATGAAATGGGCCACGTCATCCCTCTCTTACCTGGGAGTGCAAATCCCCAAAAATGTACACGTGCTGTATACCCTGATCATGCAAAAAAAAAAAGTCTTATTTAAGGTAAAGGGTTGGGAAAAAATATCCCTTTCCTATTTAGGGAGGGCCAATCTTATTAAAATAATTAGTTTCCCAATTCTTCTATATTGCCTGTAAGTATTACCAAATGCATTGCAAGTAGATGAGAAAAATATTAATTTGACTTTTAGGATATTTATCTGTGGTAATAAGGACCTCATTTACTAAGGTCGATGTTGGCAAAATCGCCCAAAGTCCCGGGACTTTAGCCATGCTTTTCCTTATAGTAGTATATGTGTCGGCAGGTTAAGTGTTAGAAAAATACATGCTGATTTTGAAATGTACAAATGCCATGCTTTTCAATAGAAAGCATGGGGATTTTTCCCTTTTAAAATCAATCAATATCGACGGCGATTCTACATCGATGCCAAAAATACCTGCATAGTAACTGCTAAATCGACCTAAGTGAATGAGACCCCAAGAATTGGTTATTTTAAATTATATTATTATTTGCATGGCAATCTTGGAAGGCAGTCTGTTTAAAAACATAAGCTGCATGCAAGACAAACACTATTCCTTCCATTGTTAGACAACCCAGAGTTCCAAGATGGGAAGGCAGAGTATCCTTTTGATCGCTGGGCACTCAAGGGTGTAAAAAACATAAAAGCACTTGTGAATCGAGGAACAGAAAGACCCCTTATTACGTGCTGCTGTAATATTTGCAGCAGCACAAACTCTTTCACTCCTGGCTGCTTGAACAGTCAGAATATAGCCCTCTCTGCTTTTTGCCTCTCTGTTCCCCTGGTTGTTGCTAAGCAACTTGAATACACTACCTCTCAGCAGCTGCCTAACAGCCAGGATTCAGACCAACCAGAGCTGGGAGACTCTCCAGCTCTGATTTTTTGTTTAGTGTATAAATACCCAGCAAGGAAAACACCCTTGCTGGTGATATTGCATGCTGTAGCCATTTTGTCAGTTTTCTTCTGGATTGTTCAGCCGGATTCTCGTATGGTTCATGCTCTGTTCTGCTGTTCAGTTGTCTTGTAGTCATTCTGATATCTGGGCTCCTGTCTTTCCTTGTCCTGCTATTTGCTTTATCTGTCCATTACCCGCTGCTCATCCTTGCTCATCCTTGCTATTTGTGTATCCTTGCTATTAGTGTTTATTACCTGGCTTCCTGCTTTCCGCTCACCATTGTGGTTATCTCTCTGACCTTGTATAATTACCTCTGCCCTTATCTATTTATGTGTATCCATTCCCTGTTACCATGTATCTGTATTATCCTCCTGTGATATTGCCCCACTGCTCCGGCCCTGTTTTCCCAGTACCTGTCCCAGTCCTCTCCTGGAATCTGTTGTTTGTGTTCTGGACACTATCTTTATTTGGGTTCCTGTTGTTGGTCGTGTCTTATCGTGTCCAGTTCCAGTCTGCTCCTCCATCCTGGATCTGTTATCCCGTCCTGTTTGGTTTTGGTGTTAGTCAGTGTTGATCTCTGTGTGGTTTGTTTCAGTCCTGTCTGTTTGTGTTATGTGCAGTCCTGCTGTGATGTCCGACTCCCAAAATTCCCTCGTTACTTTGGGAACCACCAATGGGGGACACAACCTGCTGGGTGTCCTGCAGAGAAGACCAGGCCCCAGTTAGACTCTGCACCCTGGTGTGCAGTCAACCCTGGTAACGTAACATGGGGATCTGGGAAAATGTCTTTAGAGCAGAAGGTTGGGATATTAGATGCAGGAAAATGGCACGTTCATGCCTTGAAATAAGTATTATGAATTAATTTAGCAACTGCATCTAAAGACATGTTACTGAAGGGGAGAGCTAAAGCCCTATTTGCTACAATACATCTGTCTCACACCTAAATGGCATGAGAGATACTCATACTAGCGGCACAAAAAATATTTTCTTTAGTGTGGAAAAAGTGGATTTGCACTAAAGTGTCACGCGGTTGAGACAAAAGGGCCATGATGGATTTAGGGAGTCGGTGGATCTGGTCAATAATAAGGTCATTACTAGAGCACCTTGCAAAACAAAGTAAGGGCAAAGTTCATCAACTCATTGTTTAAAACTGCCTCTGGAATGGTTTGCAGTTTAATGTTGTTACGACTGGCTGGATATACCAAATTTATCAGCTTGTGTTTAAGGGCGTCATGGTCATGAATTAAGTTGTTATGGGACTGCACAAGCTCTTCCATTTCAGTTTCCAAATGGTTGGTATGATTTCCAATCTCGTGGATGTTAGACTGAATTTCCTGAATAGAAGCTTTCAACTCTGAGGAAATATCAGTCCTTAAAGTCGTCAACATTTGATACATATATTTCACTGTTTGTGGAGCATAAGATTCAGGATTGACAGCTCTGGATCAGGCCCCTTGTGTCTGTATTATCCTCCCGTGATCTTGCCCCACTGTACCTGCCCTGTTCTCCCATTACCTGTCCCAGTCCTCTCCTGGAATCTGTTGTCTGTGTTCTGGACATGATCCTTATCTGGGTTCCTCTTCCACCTTCTGCCTGCATCGTGACTGTGGACCGTGACCATCATGAGCGTTATCCCAAGACTTACACGCATCACCTCCGGACCTCTGTTCATTGCACGCGTGGACTTAGGACTTGATTAAGGGAAGTTCCCTGTTTGTTATCTCATTCATGTTTTTTAATCATGTTTTTGTTTCATATGTCTATTTGTGTGGGAAATAAATCGTTTTTATTTATTTGTTTTTTTTCTCTCTTTAGGGATAAAGGGAAAAGTGAAACTGTTATGCTTTATTTATCCTTTAGCGGTCTCCCTATTTGCTTCATATAGCCACTGTTCACTGGGACTTATCAGTTGTGCATATTATCCTGTGTAATTATATTTCATTATCCTGTGTAATTATATTTCATTATCCTGTGCAATTATATATTTCATTATCCAGTGCTATATCTATTTATTATATTTTAGTTTTTAGTTTTTTGGTTCAGATCATATATTTCCTGATTTTTAGGTCTTGTATCTTTATATAATTTATAGGTGTTAGTTTAGGCCAGCGCCAATACACACACACATTTCCATAGATATTTCTTTATAAGAGAGGGGTCTCTTTTTTGTGTGGGTTGTGCTGCAGGCTTCAGCGCTATATGGTGATCCTCCCCCATTTTTTAATAACATGGACTGGCTAAAAGCTTCAACACAAAAAACACAACGCACACAAAAACTATTTGAATTGTGGGAAAGCTTTATTGAAACGCTGACAGATGTAATTAAAGCTCAAATACAACAATGTTTTTATCCTACATCTTGGTACAAAACAAGATTAGCCTGACATTTGATGTGCCAGGAAATATATTTGATTGCGTTGGGTTTATGTACACCAGATAATAGTTTAAGGTATATTATATTAGGCAATGTGAGGGGGGAAATTGCAATTTGTTTTCAATGGACTGTTATACATGCTTTTATGTACCTCCAAACCAAAGTGTATTTTGCATAAATTCTTTATGTTAAATATTGTTTACAAGCTATCTGTAATTGTATTTGAAACTTAATGTTTGTTCATATACGCTCCAATAAAAACATAAAAATAACAAAGAAAGAAAGGTTCAAGTATCTAGTTTACTTTGCCTAAGATCAATATAATATATAGTTAATACAATAGTAAAGAGCTCTGGAAAACCTACACTTTTATGGGTCCCACAGACAGGATTTGGGTAAAATTGATCTACGTAAGTTAAGAACAAAAATAATGTGTGGTATAGTTCAGAAAAGCTGCACGATAAGGGGATAACATTTATAGAAGCATACTGCAGATTTCAGAGTATTTTTACAGTTACATTTTCATACCACTGTGCTATTTTGTCATTCTTAGGTAACTATTTTTATTTTATTCACAAATCTGAAACATTACAGACAGTTATGTTTTGTCATGTCATAAATACATTTGTTTATCCTGCATTTACTATACTACTTCCAAATATTTATATAATCACACTAAATTGGGGAAACAAAGCAGTAACCATGCTCCAATGTGAATGATCATTATGATAAACTATATTGATACTTTTGCCATGCATATATTTGATCAATATACCATCCTATTGCATCCTTCCATGCCAAGGTAGGCGGAGGGAAGCATGTAAATTGTACAGCGGGGGAGGTTTACCTCACTTACAAGCGGATCAGTGGTCGGACGGACTGCTGATCCACAAGTGTGACTTAAGGCTGCCTTATGGCAGCATAATTCACACTTGTTTTGAACGAGAGAGAGGAGTGGCAAAGGGAGTTCACTCCCTTTTCTCGCTCGGACAGACAGACTCCCGCACGCACGGAAAGCATGCGGGACTCTGAATCTGGTCCTTTGTTTTTAATGCTATATTCCTATAAGTTAAATCTTTTTTGTATCGGGAGAGAAGTTTTATTATATTTCCAATTCTGAACATTTAAGATTCATGTATACATATATAACAACAATCCTAATGCAAAAGCTTTATATGCTGCTGTCTAGCTGCTATTCCAAATTATAGTAACAAAGAACGCTCCTCCCTTTTTTATTCTTAAATCCCGTTCCTAGACCATTGGTCCATCCCTCTTTTCCCTTATTTAAACTGACTGCCCCTCCCACAACCTACTATTATTCAAGAATGGGGAAACCCACAACTTCAGGTCTTTTTACAGTCTTTAGTAATCAAAACTCTTCCTTAACTAAACAATAATAAAATAAAGTTGAAATTCCAATTCAGAAATAATTCCAAAACCACTATAAAATATAATTTACTTAAACACCGGCAAATGACAAAGAAAAAAGAAGAGACAAACCATATTTTATTCCTGTGAAACAAATATAGAGTAAATAAAAAAATAATTACACTAAAATAAATAATAAAACATAACCACAGTCTAATTCTACACCTTAAATACTTGAAGGCTCAATATATGCTAAACTTACAGCTAACAAAATATACACAGAGATCAGATATAAAATGTGAACAGGTTTAAATGCTGTGAAGAGGTACATAAGTCTGAACAAGTATTCTTGAATAACTCAAAATGTATTCCATCTGATTAGAAATGTTTCATAAAGATCCAAATCAAATTTATGCTGCACTTGAAAAGGTTTGCGTAAATTCACATACATAAATGTGTTAGATTACATATTCATGTGAAAAAATGGCATCTATTTCAATTTTCAAGTAATTGCTACATGTATTTTGCAATTAAATCTTTGCTACAACATAATTTTTTAAAAATAATTACTACGTTAGTCCACATAGTTTATATTAGTTGCTTAGATGGCTTGATTTGAGCAGCCAGCATGGATAACAATTTACTATTTTGGGTGTAGTTAAAACTATCTATGCTTAGTCCATAGGTTTCCAAATCAGTCCTCAAGGCTCCCCAACAGTGCATGTTTTCCAGATCTCCCTACAGAACAAGGTATATAATTATACCACCTGTTGATCTTTTAAACAGTCAATAATGAACACACCTGTGCTCCAGCAAGGAGATCTGAAAAACATGTACTGTTGGGGAGCCTTGAGGACAGGTTTGGAAACCACTGGCTTAGTCCCCTCATGAGATTCATTCTTTGCATAGGTAATCCTATTGTGCAAGCTACCTAAATTTCAGCTAACCTGTCTAATCTGTAATCTCTTGTTAGGGATGCAGAAAAAGCTGTTTTCGAATTAGAGACAACCGAAAGCTATTTTTAAAGCTAATAGCACCAATTAGAAGATTTTATCAATCAATGTTTAAATATGCCGCATTTACTTTTTGGCATACTTACCCATTCATTTATTTGAAAAATGCTGCGGCAGACTCGCTGCACCAGCGCAGACCCGCCAAACAGGTGTGTACTACAGTGGAATCTATGGGGAGTTTTAGGGTCAGGCTGCGGGTAGGGGAGTCTTAGAGTCAGGTTACAGGGAAGGGAGTCTTAGGGTCAGACTGCAGGGAAGGGAGTCTTAGGGTCAGGCTGAGGGGAGTTGAGTCTTAGGGTCAGGCTGCAGGGAAAGGAGTCATAGGGTCAGGTTGCAGGGAAGGGAGTCTTAGGGTAAGGCTGTGGGGAATTAAGTCTTAGGGTTAGGCTACAGGAAAGGGAGTCTTAGGCTCAGGCTGCGGGAAAGAAAGTCTTAGATTCGGGCTGTGGAGAAGGGAGTCTTAGTGTCAGGCTGCGGGGAACGGAGGGCTAGGGTAATGGAATAAATGGAAAGGGTTATAGTAAGAATTAGGAAAAAAGTTGCGGTAGGATAAACATTCCTCTTCGGGATCTTTGATTGTTTGTCCTCAGTAGGACAAAAGCAATAGAATGCAGAATCAATTCAAAATTGGCTGGTATAGACCCAACCTATGAGAGAGAATCCATATATGGTGCTAATATGTGCATCAAACTGGAACTACATTTTGTGATCATAAAATGTCAGTTAACAATTAGTCTATCTTAGGACCGGATCCAGGAACCCGCATGCTATCCATAGGTGCAGGGGTCTGTCCGTCCACACGAGACAGCAGAGTGAACTCCCCCTGTCACTTACCTCTCTCGTGCGTAAGAAGTGTGACTGCCGTATGACAGCCTTAAGTCACACTTGTGGATCAGCTGTCCATCTATACGCGCATAAGTGGGATTCCCATCTCACACTGTATAATTTTAATTCTTCCCTTACTACGGATTATTTATTGTTATTGCTACTACACTAAACAATATGTGTTCAAAATATGTCCAGATTTGCATTTTATCCCTCTTTTTAAAAATGTCACAGCCATTTATATCCCTCACATTGCCTTTAGGGTCACCTCATTTTGCATGTCTATAACCAATGTTTTTTCATGAATGTTATACTGTATGATAACATACAATTTATAACCTATTCAGGTACATAGAGAGCCGGTGAAAAAAACCCAGATACAATCCTAAAAAAGCATCCTAATAACACAGGACCGGATCCAGACCCCTGCAGAGCTGTTGAAATCCGCACAGGAGAGGGGAGTGAACTCCCACTGCCACTTCCCTCTCTCATTTGTAAAAAGTGTATACATAAGGCATCCTTAAGTCACACTTGCGGATCAGCGCTCCGTCCATCCACTGATTTGTGTGTAAGTGGGATTCCTATCCCACACTATATAATTTAAATGCTTCTCTCAGCCCACCTTTAGGGGAAGCACAGCCCTTTTGCACTCAAAATTCATTGTACGGAACTTAGTTCCGTATGATGGAAGTTACTTTAGTAAACTTACATAACTGGATGTGGCATGTGCCCTCCAGTCCATAGAACCCACTTACACATGCAAAGGGATTTCATACGGACCTGTGGATCTAGTTCAAATTCACTTAGTGCATTCACATCCTTTTGCCGGTCAAAGAAGCGTTCTATCCACTTACTATTAATTTAAACTGAAAAACTTTATTTGCAATATTTACAAACGATGGTTTGAGGTGCTGCACCTGACTTTTCTTTTATTATTTATTTTTTGTTTGCAATTTTTAAGTTAATGATCTCTCATGTACTGATTTTAACAAAGATACAATATATCAATAGAAAGCAATGTAAACTCATTGCACAGCTGGTATCAGTGCAATAACTCAATGTCTAGCATATAACAGAAATTCTATTTTTCATGTAACTAAAATAGAAATTATAAAATAGGCTGTCATCTTGGAACAGCTAAAGCTGTGAACATTTATTTTTGTTTAGTGACTCAAAGTTTGAAAGAAGGGGCTGGTTTGTGAATAAAAAACACAATAGAATTAATTTGTTTAAAGAAATATATCAAATTGAACTCTCTATTTTTCTTAAACTATTTATGAACATACATTTAGCTTTAGTTCTTTTTTTGACTGTATGGATAAAAATACACTTATATACAAGCAGTGCATGTGTTGCGAGTTCCCGCTGTGATGTTTTACATTGCGAAATTGCGAAAGTTGTTTTTCGGCTGTCCTTATTTTGAATGTGATACATTGCAGACTTTTTTTTTCTGAATGTGTGAGTATGTTATTCACATACTCACCTATTCATTTTCGGTAGAGCCGCTGCTGGACCATCAGAGAGGTGAGTAAGGCTCTCTGGGGACTTAGGGTTAGCTTGGGAGGGGGGATTTAGGGCAGGCTGCGGGGTGGAAGAGACTTAGTGTTAGGCTGCGAGGGGGAGATTTAGGGTTAGGCTGCAGGGAGAGACTTAGGGTTAGGCTGTGGGGGGGGACTTAGAGGGGAATTAGGGTCTAGCTGTGGGGGGGTTACTTAGGGTTAGGCTGCTGGGGGGTGACTTAGGGTTAGGAAGTGGGGTTGCTTACTGTTCGGAGCACCATGTTCGGTGCTCCGGGGATCGATCTCTATGCCTCTTTGAGGCATAAACAATCGATATCCTAGCCAGTCCGGAACTGGCTGGGAGCGAGCGGACCTATCGAAATAGTGTCGTTCACTACGGGAATCCATACTCCAGTGCATGAGATCTGAAATCTATGTGTGGGCTTTATAGACCACACGTAGTTAATCTATATGCCTTAATGTGGATGAAATTTAAAGAAAGGGAGAAGATTAGATGGGAGGTCCCTAGGGGGAAGAAGGGATGTGGGGGAAAAATATCAGTGGTTGCTGCTAGTGGGAAAGAGACAAAGGAAGGTATCAAGGAAGGTGTCCTAGCTAAGTGTGACAAGTAGAGCCTGGTGAGATGTAGAACTTAGAGAGAAGGTGAATGAAAAGCCACAGGGACCATACCAAGTGAAAAAGATAATCTCTATCACAAAAGGGTAGGAGATCTTTATCATGCTTGCGACAAACCAGATAAATGCTCTGAGGTCTCACATTCGAGGAGGGCATCGTGATTTCAAAGTCTTAGCTATAAGGCATTAGCAGCTGCTAGGATACACGAGATGAGCTTACCATATTGCCATGGGTCCTCAGGGATCAAAAGGAATAAAAGAGAAACTAAAATATCATTGACCTTGTCCCACAATAAGAAGATCTTAGAACATGTCCTCCAAATGTGGAAAAAAGTGCTGGGTTCGCCACAGTCCCTCCAACACAAGGGGAAAGCTGAGGGGAATATAGCAGAGAGCCTATCTGGGGTGAGATACCACCTGTAATAAACCTAATAGGCATTTCCTTGATTCTAGTTGAGATAGAAGATCATGCAACCCCTTCTCTAATTGTTTCCCATGAGTCCTCATTTGGGGGAGGGCCCAGATGCTGTTCCCACTGCCTCGCATATTTATCTTAAGTACCTATTACAGAAGATAGGAGTAAGCTATAAATAGTAGAAATCATAAAATTTAAAGGAAGAGAATCTAGTGGTGGGAATAGGGGAACCAAACGTGCTTGGTTCAATAAGGATAGGCCCCAGAAGGAGGAGACAAAAGTAATGCCCAGGTATGACAACTTCATGGTCTGCCCATGCCAGTGTAACTGGCGGGGCAAAACTAATATTGCTAAGGTGGCCAGCAGAATAGTAAAAATCTTTCTAAAAATGCATAAAATGACATTTATAATTGTATAGTAGAAAATAAGTGAAAGTCATTTTGTTAAGTTAAAAGGATCAGGTAATCCATTGATCAATTAATTAATGGATTTATGTATGTATATATGTATGTATAGGGAAACCCTTAGCAGTAGAGGGGCTCAGGGCAAAGTCTCCTCAGAGGCGCCCTCTCTTCCTCCTGCTGGTGCATGTGCATGGTTGGTGCTCTGGGCGGGTAGTGCGTACCTAAAGTCTCAAGGTTCACATTAACATCCGCAGAAATGGGCGTTATGTTATGTAATAGACGCCCTACGCATTGAAATGCGAAACTACAGTTAAGGGTGCCCTATGGCACTCGTAAGTCACATAAGAACCTGAAAACCGGGGGCGTGCCGAGGGAGTTTCATTGCTATTAGTTGTGTATATTTAGGAACCTATCGTTCTTAAGTGAGAATTAGGTCCATTATTGTTAACCAAATGATAAATTATTTCTATGACTCAGTAACGTAGACACAAATTTATATCAGTAATGAATTTCTATTCATAACAATTACAAAAATGTCTGCATTTATATCGATAATTCATTGTAACAAAGATAAAAGCAACAGATTTCAATTATAAATTAATCTAAAACATCAATAATAAAAATTAATTTGCAAAAAAAAATTCTGACCCTGATGTTATTCTATGGCCTTAAATGTTTTAATTAAATGTTTTAAGAGATGAGAGTTAAGTGAACCATTTTCCAATTATAGAGTAAAACAAAGGCTCCAAGCGTATTTTTTAATTGTTTAAGATCAATTTAGATTGACATCATTATCAAGGTTAGAATTTCAAGAACAATAGTCTATGGAGATAGTGGTACATTTACTAAAACAATCCTTTGAGAGGCATTTCTATTTACGACATATAATATAGCCTAACATTTTAAGTCATTGTAAATTTATGTGATAGTGTAATCAGTCATTTATTCACATTGTGTTCTCTATCAGTGAATATTTGAAAAATATTTGGAGTTTATTAAATATATATATATTATGTTTATAAACTGAGCTATTAATTAAATTGATAAAGCAGCACTCTCTTTATGAAGGAAGCTTAACTATCAGTGAAACTAAAAAGTTTTTCTAAAGGTTATTGAATAATAGCAGTAAAAAATAATAGTATTAAAGTAAAAAACAAAAATATAGAGGGGCCTGTCTGAATAGCCATAATAAATGAACATGGAAACTTAAGAATAGGAAGCCCTCACTACTGTGTATATGTTTAATAATATGTGAGTATAGTGATGGTCTATGAGGCAGAGTGGGATCTGGGAGAAGGTAGGGGGGGGCTATTGTCCAGAGTTAAAATTGCAAGGGATAGCTTGGAATGTCAATTCCATAGGATTCACAGTTTGTGGTCAGCAGAACAACTTCGAACGCAGGGTCCACCAGGAGGGAAGAAGATGTAGGAGTAGCGTGGAGATGGGAAAAAAACACAAGGAGAAGAGTGACTAGCGCATTATCAATACAAATGTGGAAAGATGATTGTATGGTAACACTCCCGCCTTTTGTAAGCTTATCAAGCCTGAAGTGACTTGTCTCTGATGTAGTTGAAGCCGGTGTATCAGACAGGCAGTGTGGATGAGAAGGTCCAGAGGGAAATAGAAAGAGATTGCGCCTAGTGCGATTACCACAACTTGGACGTGGGAAAAATAGGAGGCTACTCACCCGTTGGATGTCTTGGCTATGTGCTTAGTATGGGAGGGGTGGGGCTGTTATCCAAGTATACCCTGTATTTCCAAGTCTGTGTTCAGTTCATTTGGGGTCAGTGTTTTAAGTAAAAATCTCCAACAGAAACTAGTTAGGAATCACCTAAGACCGAAAGAGCCCACCACCTGGTTAATACCTAGTGCAGGTTTCCACCACTGTACCCACTGCAGTAACTGCAAAACCAGACACACAACATCAGAGAATATATAACATGCTGCACACAAAATGTGGTTTACCTCTTGGAATGCCCATGCAGCACACAATACGTAGACAGAACCAAAAGACCCCTAAAAGTGAGAATTGCAGAACACATCCGCAATATAAAAAACGGTTATGATTTATACAGTGTATCACATTACTTCCGCTCCACTCACAACCATAATCCTAAGGGTCTCAATTTCCTAGATATAGATAAGCTACAAAAGGATTGGAGACGGGGAGACTTCGAGAAACAGCTGAATAAAATGGAAATTGATTTTTTTCTTAAAACACTGACCCCTTGCAATTTTAACTCTGGACAAAAGCCCCCCTCCCTCTGCTCAGATCCCACTCTGCCTCCTAGACCGTCACTATACTCACATATTATTAAACATATACACAGTACCGAGGGCTTCCTACCCTTAAGTTTCCTTGCATTACAATTCTGTTATATTGAGTACCAGTGGGTATAGCCGCACATACCTACCTTCACACGCACCACTCTCCCCCCCCCCATACAGGATCAGTGTGCTACTTCTGTTGTTTTCTTATAATAAATGAACATGTTTGTGTTCAGATTCAATATAGAGTCAATAATCATCCCAGGGGCAGAAATACCGGCGCTGCGAATGGTGCAATACACCAGGGCCCATGAAGATCCCACCGCACCAGCCAGTACATCATCACCTTCATAGTGCCAAGGCTGCATTTCCCGCATTTCTGCACAGTGACAGCCCCCTGGCCGGGACAAACATCGGACCGGATTCACAACAATGATTTTTTTTTACATACGTGACTAGTTTTCCGATCAGCGGTACTACGCATGCATAGTAACTATTTTACACTATCTATGTAGCGTTTTGTTACATAGATTGCTTACATGCGGTCTTTAAAGACTGCACGTATGCAATCTAGGTAACGAAACTCTTTGTAGATAGCGTAAAATAGTTACTATGCATGCGTAGTGCCTCTGATCGTAAACTAGGCATGTATGTAAAAAAATAGTTTTTGTGAATCCGGTCCATTATCTTTTAAGTAAATGATTTAACGATTTTTATGCCATTTCCAGACTCCTAATATTTTTCACAAGTAATACATGTGAGGTATATTAGGGTCAGTAGATGGCACATATGGGTTATTAAATGTGTATGGGAATAGCAGATACTTAATATGTGCTGTATATATTAGGGTGTGTATATAGTGTGCCATTCCCAGACTCCTAATGTGCCCCATACATTTTGTAATACATGCCATTTCCAGACCCCAAAGTTTTTAACCAGCTTGCTTTTTCTAGGCATTGATTTTACAAGCATCTAGGAGTTTTAAATGGAGTTTATTAAGTGAAAAAAAAAACCTTCAACAATGTTTGGTCTTGTGCTTTGCAGTGGATGTGATGCTTTTATTTTGTATGAAACAATTTAGAGACTCTGGGGCTGTCCAATTTGTTAGCAAATTTCTTTTTTGCAGGATGAGATAGCTAGAATGCATGATGAGATATGCAGGATATATTTATCCTTGAGGCCACCACTGCCTTTGAGTGTTCCCAGGAGGAGTACTAGATGGACCACGGTGAATAATGCTGATGAGAAGGAACCAGTTGAACAAGGACACATTGCACAAGCTGTGCCTTTGCAAAACTCAACAGGAAACACAGAACATGAGATGTTGTGGAAATCTAATAACTCTAGTGGCAGGAAAAGGGAATCCCTGAAGAACTGCACTTCTTATGAGAGATTCTATTACATAGAAACATAGAAAGTGACAGCAGATTAGAGCCACATGGCCCATCCAGTCTTCCCAGTTGTTTATTTAAAACTATACTGACCCTAGTTCCTATTTACCCTTAATTTAGTTTGAGATTTAGGATACCCTTATATCTATCCCAAGCATGTTAAAATTGTTCTACTGTATTGGCCTCAACCACCTCAGATGGGAGATTATTCCACTTATCTATCACCCTTTCAGTGAAGTAATTTTTCCGCACATTTACTCTGAATCTACCACCCTCCAGTTTTTATATCCATGCCCTCATGTTCTATTACACCTTTTCTTTTGAAAAATGGTACCCTCCTCTAGCTGGTCACAACCCTTGATGTATTTGAAAGCTGCTATCATGTCCCCCCTCTCCCTTCTCTGC
>WWET01000607.1:52779-70394 GCA_011038615.1 Limnodynastes dumerilii
CCATTTGTTTATTCAAAACTATACTGACCCTAGACCCTATTTACCCTCAATTTAGTTTACAATTTAGGATATCTTTATATTTATCCCAAGCATGTTTAAACTGTTCTACTGTATTGGCCTCAACCACCTTAGATGGAAGGCTATTCCACTTATGTATGACTCTTTCAGTGAAGTAATTTTTCCGCACATTTCCTCTGAATCTACCACCCTCCAGTTTATATTCATGCCCTCGTGTTCTATTACACCTCTTCTTTTGAAAAATGCTACCCTCCTCTAGCCGTTCACAACCCTTGATGTATTTGAAAGCGGCTATCATATCCCCCCTCTCCCTTCTCTGCTCCAAGCTAGACATGTTTAGTTCCTCTAGCCTTTCTTGTTATGATTTGTGACACAGGCCATGGACCATTTTAGTTGCTCTTCTTTGCACAGTCTCTAATGTATTTCTGGAGATATGGCCTCCAGAAATGATTCTCTGCTCCAAGCTATACATGTTTAGTTCCTCTAGCCTTTCTTGTTATGATTTGTGACACAGGCCATGGACCATTTTAGTTGCTCTTCTTTGCACAGTCTCTAATGTATTTCTGGAGATATGGCCTCCAGAAATGAAGACAGTATTCTAGGTGAGGTCGTACCAACGATCTATAAAGGGGCATCACTACTTCTCTCTTTCTGCTACTAATTCCTCTCCTTAAAAATCCATCAACAAGACGGCACCCACAAGCATTCCTTAACTTTCTTGATCGGATCCGTATTTTATGGAGGCTAACGTTAGGAAATTCTGATGCACAATACCACACGCAGATAGTGCATCCATGCCTTGGGCCCTACCTTAAATATTCCACATGCAACTTTGCACGTGCGGAATATAGGATCATAAACCCAGCCTAAACTGTATGATTTAAATGGGAAAGAACACCCACCACACTAATTTCCACATGGAATACAGCATCAGGCAGCTGTGTTCCACTGTGAAAGTACCTTTAAAGAACTGATTTCCGTACGATGTTAGTCAACTCTCTTTTTTAGTTCTGAATCCAGCCCAAGATATGCAGCTTTCTACTACACTTAATAAATGCTCTGATTCCAAGTCATGGTACTTCTCCCAAGCTTCACTTACTCTATGGATTCACCCACTCTATGAAACAATCTTCTTCACCCATTAGGACTATCCTCTACATTTCAACCTTTCAAGCACTACATAAAACTCATCTATTTAGACAAGCATATCAAACTGCTCAGCTCCCATCTTAACCTTTTATCTGCCCTATGTACAACCATAATTATATAGTGTTAGGCCATTACTCTCAAACTCTGGATGAACTTTCTACGCCAGACGTGTCAAAGTTGCGGCCCAAATGCATTCTTTTTGCAATCAGCCGCCAAGGCAGTTACATAGAACAGCTAATAGCATACCCCCTTTCAATTATCCTATATAACTGCTGCAGCGGCTGATAGCAGGAACCAGATCACTTTATGCAACTGACAGACAGTACAGAAGAGAGCATGCACTAAGGAGGAGAGCAGCAAATGGAAGACATCAAAGGTAAGTAAAGTATATAGTGGGGAGGATGGAGACATATGAATGGGGAATTTCTGGAAGTTGGAGACATATGAATAGGGAATTTCTGGAAGTTGGAGACATATGAATGGGGAATTTCTGGACATTGGAGACATATGAATGGGGAATTTCTGGAAGTTGGAGACATATGAATGGGGAATTACTGGAGGTTGGAGACATATGAATTGGGAATTTCTGGAAGTTGGAGACATATGAATGGGAAATATCTTAGACGTTGGAGACATATGAATGGGGAATTACTGTAAGTTGGATACATATGAATGGGGAATTACTGTAAGTTGGAGACATATGAAAGGGGAATTTCTGGAAGTTGGAGACATATGAATGGGAAATTTCTAGACGTTGGAGACATATGAATGGGGAATTTCTGGAAGTTGGAGACATATGAATGGGAAGTTACTGGAAGATGGAAACACATGATAGGGAAATACTAGGGAGGCTGGAGGATTTGTCATCTGCCAAGAAATTTACAATGCCCAGCAGAGGAGAGGAGCTATGGGCCTTTTAACAGTGATAACATTTTGATGATAAACACTTATGAATTAAATAAAATATTAAGTTGGCACAAGCAATGGACATACTGGTCCTAACGCAAGAGGTGCAAACAGTAATTAACAGTAATTCACTACTAATGTTTGTAATATAAAAATAGTAATAGTTGCATTGATATATAAATAAAAAACTGCAATTACATTATCATATGTCGACATAGATTTGTTTGCAGTACACTGCAAGTAATAAGCATTCTAACAGAAGAGGGACCTCTTAATTGCCATTTGGGTATTTATCGTAGGCTGGACATGTATAAAAGTTGATGTGTAGTTTAGTTTTTCATTAACTACAACAATATTCACACATAATTAGTTCATTTATATTCATTACATATGTCCATATTGGGAATATAACAGCCTAATAAACGTATTTCTCAGTCATTTCTAAAAATAAATTACGCTAAGCATAAGCACCAAGATTATTGATGATTATCCATTTCTAAGCTTCTATGCTATACTGTTTTTTCCTCTGGGCAATGCAAATACAGAATGTGGCACTACAAACTCATAATGTAATACAATGTAAAAGAAATACAGATGAAACTTGTACTAAGTAAGACCATATCTACATGAAACCTTCCTATCCGAAAAAAAAAACTCTGTTTATTTTAATGCATTTAATGACCTTAAGGCTACATCTGTGAAATGTCAATAACACTAATTAACAAAAAATAGATGTATACATCAGACTAATTATTTGCAAATGGCAGCTCAAGTGTGATAATATTTACTCAACTGAGTCAAATGTTACTCTTTAGCATAATGCAAAAAAATAAAATTTCTTTCATTATAAAGAAATGGTGATATAGTAGTCATGAACGTACAGTTAATTAATCTATTGGGAAAAGTAATTATGTTAATCTGCATTATATCTGAAGTAATTCCTTGCTAATTTTGGGAAACCCTACTGATTCAATTAAATTTAGTTCATGCCAAATAATTCAATGTCTAAAATAGGACATATTTTGTGATATTGTCTTGAACAAGAGGAACATAAGCTGAATGATCAAAAAATATATACTCTTTTACATGAAAAGCTGTGGAATATTATTTATTAGTTTATTAATATAGCGCCAGCAGATTACGTGCTTGAATATATGCTTGTTTCATTTTTTTCTGTTAAGGAACTTTAACACTGTATTACAAAATGCAGGAATTTTCTCCTTATTTGAAATACTTTAAATACTTTATGTATTTTATACTTTGTAAATAAACAAAAACTGCTGTTTATATCCATAATTTGCTATTTGGTAAGGCATCGCTAGACCATTGTTTCTGCCAGCGTTTCTACCGGCATTCTAGATAGTAAGTACAATTTTGCAATAAAGCTAATTGTTAGTGGTGAGGCCAAAATGTTAATTTATTTCTTTACTCACAATGCACCACAATAGTGCAGATTACATACGAATTATAGATTTCATAGAAGAAGGAAAATGCAACATGGCACAACTTTGTGTCCAGTATTCTGGGGAAAAAACAGACCCTGTTAGGTCTGAGAGCATTGAGAAATGTAAGTAATCTAGAGTAAGGAGAAATCCATAGGAAAAAAGAGCCGTGATAATACGAGTGTCTGATGTACAGTGGTAGTGCCGCTTTGAATCCTTATGGTAGTACAAGCGATTGTACACGGCCATGGTACACAATGCATCTATGCTCCCAGATATGTTCTCTATTAACAGAGATTTTAATGCAAGTGCAAGTACTACACTGTTATGTATACCTTTAGCATCACATTCACAAGGACAAATCCTAGCACATGGATCTCTTCCTGTATATGAGGACTTTGACTTTCAGACTGCATCCTGAACCTCTACTTTAGAGCGCATCCTGCTTTTACCGGTCTGAGACCACTATTACTTACATGCATTATTAAGACATTATTACATTTGTCTCCACTTGCCTTGTGAGAATGTTTTAACTCAATCACTAAAACTTTCTATGTGCAATAAACGATGTTATACAAGGACCAGAGTCTCTTTTCTTCCCACTATACACAAGCACGAAAGATCCTCTGCCTATCCTTGATGTGGACCAGAGGTTTCAACTTTGATCCTTGTCCCACCTAAAAGACACAAGACTACCACCGAACCATAGTCGGTGGTAGTCTTCCATTTGTTTATCATAACAATGGAACTAACTCTAACAAAGTAGCCCTAGTTAAGGTTGGATGAAGCTAAAAGAACCGTGCCACCTTACATATTAGTGAGTAAAGAACAAAACTCTTTTACTTGCTTTACACCGTCCTACCTATAAAAACTTCCAAGACTACGGACATTGCTCTAAATTTATTTCTTTACTTACAATGCACCACAATAGTGCAGATTACATACGAATTAACAAAGTAGCCCTAGTTAAGGTTGGATGAAGCTAAAAGAACCGTGCCACCTTACATATTAGTGAGTAAAGAACAAAACTCTTTTACTTGCTTTACACCGTCCTACCTATAAAAACTTCCAAGACTACGGACATTGCTCTAAGTACTATGGTGATAAATATATAAGGACACCTAACACCATGGAGTATTGCCTACTTGGACTACTTAGGTCTGATTAATATTAGGGTATGATAGAAATTTATATGAATTCCTTGATTTTATTGATTGCTTGTTTTCAATGCTGGATGTGCTATTGCTTTAATTTTCTTTCTATGCATGTAATATTTTTGATGAACTTGTATATCACTTTCCAAAGACTGTTGGTATAACAGCACCACATTCTGAGTGCTAGAACACTAAACTCAACCTACTGACACTTTGACTTCCACTTTTATATTTTTTAAACTAACAAACATTTTGCCTATGGAAAAAATAAATAATTTTTGTTGCCCCCAGAATTGTTCCCTCCTTTGGCCAATTCTCCTAAGTATAAGCTTAATATATTTAAAATTGTCACAAATCTGACAAAACCTGAGTAATATCACTGCAATTTTACTGTTATTAATATCATTGGACCGGATTCACAACTAAGTTTTTTTTTTACGTGCCTATTTTTAAGTGCAGGGCTAATGCGCACACGTAGTAAATATTTTACGCTATCTATGTAGCATTTAGTTACATAGCTTGCGTACATGCAGTCTTTAAAGAGGGGAAGTCAAATTGTCAGGAGGGTGAGGTTTAGTGTGCTAGCACTCAGAATGTGGTGCAGCTATACCAACAGTCTTTAAAAAGTGATGTACAAGGAATTCATTGAAAATATTATATACCTTAGCCAGGGCTACTTTGTTAGAGTTGGTTCCGTTGTTATGATAAACAAAATCGTGCCATGGGCCGGTGGTAGTCTCGTGTCTTTTAGGCGGGATAAGGTTTCAACTGTCCAAGGATCAAAGTTGAAACCTCTTGTCCACATCAAGGATAAGCAGAATAACTTTCGTGCTGATGTATTTTGTAATAGAGTGTTAAAGTAAGTAAAAAAAAAACTTAGTTGTGAATCCGGTCTATTATTACTATTATGTATTATTTACTCAGCTAACAGCCAACTATTGATGTGTTATTGTGCTTATTTTAATCTTGGTCACTGCTTTGTATCTGTCATTATTCTTATTTGTAAGCTGATGAGACAGATTTCGGAACATAAAATAAGGTGCTCAGAGCTTTATAAAATTACTGGTTTGTTTATGGTTGAACGAGAGCTTGAAGTGGGGTGGTATACGGAGGTATGCCACTCCGTCATTTCTTATCCATATTGCCAATATTATATGTCCACTTTAAACACTGCCTTTAACCATTTAAACAATATTCATAACCATAAGCTGTGGTGCTCTTTAAGTGGATGTATGAATTTTATAATGAATAATACAAATTAGTAAAAAAAAAAAAAACACTTTTAAAACCTAGAAACTATTTATACAACAAGGTAAGGTATATACATCAATCAAATTCACCTTATTTGTTAGAATATATTACTGTTGAATTTAGAATATCACAATACATTTTGTTCCAAAATATTTACCTACTCTACTAGAATATGCAAATGCCAGAATATAAAATTGATCAAGAGTTTTCTTTCTTTTATTTTGCACTACCAGATACATTTCAACAACAATAAAAAAGGAATGTTTTTGCATAAAATACTAATAATTCAATATAAGCACCCAATTAGCACAAATTCTTTTTATAATTAGCCATTTTATGGAAGCTGTTCATTTACTAACAGATCAGAAGCTCCATTTAATTTCCTATTCTGAACAATGTCTTTCATTTCCCAAGTGGATACTAACTCTATCTACTTCGTTCAATAGGACACCTTGACAGATCCAGTCAATTGGGGTTATGACATTCTTGTTCAGTCAAACAGATGAGGCCTAGGCTAGAGAATAATTTTCTTCAGGTAAATACTGCTGCCTGATACAATTACAGCAACTGCTTCCTCTTTCCAGCTTGATTAATCTTTCCTACTATTTGTTATATTTGCAAGTTAATGCATGAAGTGTCGCTACAGATAGTTTGCAAATTTAGCCAGCTTAGATAGTAAAATTAACATTTTTATTCTGAAGATGCATAGCACTTTTATTCTGATGGTTTTGTTAGCAATGTCACATCTGATTTCAAAAGAAAGTGGAAGGAAATTTTCCTTTTCTTAAAATCGCATGCATTTATAGTTTTCAAATATTTAAATAGATTACTTAAAAATATTTGCACATATGTCTTACTGTTAAATATTATGCTGATTGCGGACCGGATTCTCAGTCCCAAATTTTTCATTTTACAAGCGTTCTTTTATGTTTAAAGCTACTGCGCATGCGTTTTACTCTATTTACATTTTGTTAAGTAGATTGCGTACACAAGGTCTTTAGTCCCAACAAAATTCGGGACTGAGAATTCGGTCCTGAGTTATTTCATGGAAACAAATTATTAGCTATCCAGTGCCAATTTTAAGTATAATTATTTTATTTTGTGAATGTTTACGAGTTAGACATTTGATTTTATGTGGAGAATAATAATTTCTAACCATAAAGAATTATTATTAGAATTATTTCAGCACAAAAAAGTACTTCACAGGGCCAAATCCAAGTGAATAACCATAACATGGGAGGTAAGGTACTATCAGTTGGCATGGTCAAAAAATGTGAAGTCCAGCATTGCAACCTTTTAAGTGGAGCACATCAAACCTTGTATTACATTGGACCGTATCCAGACCCCCGCGCACTTTCCATGCGCACGGGGGTCTGAAATTACGCGAGACAGAGGGGAGTGCACACCCCCTGTCACTCCCCTCTGTCGTGCGTGCTTTATTGCAGCTTACGCTGCCATAAGCCTGCCTTAAATGCGACGGGCGGATCAGCGGTCCGTACGACCACTGATCCGCTACAGTGTGGGAGCCCCCTCCCACACTGTACACTTTACATGCTTCCCCCCGCCCGCTTTAGAGAACAAAGTTCCGTCCGATTGTTTAAACGCTAGGATTACTAACATCTGGAGGGCGCATGCCTCCAGTTCAGTCAGGTGATTTACGCACCTTGCGTACAAAAATCATCTGACGATCTTAAATCTGGATCCGGTCCATTATTATTACCACCACTGAAAATATGCAAGACACGGATAAATGCCAGAAATTCTTGAGACAAACAGTGTGGTGATTTAAAATTTTGAAAGTAACAGCAACAAATGGAGCAAATGTACAACTTGTCAAAACCCTATTAAACTGCAGGGAGACGCAAATTTAAACTATGCAATCAGAATTATCAGAGTTATGATATGAAAATTATTATTATTATTATTATTATTATTATTTTAAAACTTAGATAAACCAACAGATTGTCTTAGACATATATTTTCATTTATTTTACAGTATAAGGAAGTCACAGCAATGTAAAAATATGAGAGGGATCAGAACTACCAAACATATTTTCAGTGATCATGAACCATCAGTCATTATTTTACCATATATTATAACATTTGACATATATCCCACAAATTCATACAAATTATTGTAAGTGGGAGATAAATTACACTGAATTACATTAAGTACATAATATGTACACTACTAAAGTTTCTCCACTTTTATAACACAGTTCATAATTCAATATGGAGCTGCTCAATAGAAATAGAAAATAAAATCATCAGAAAAGGTCATTTACAGTACATTACAGGGATAAATTATTTAATATATTGGTGCAATCTAAGATGTGCACTTGTATTGGTTGTGGAAAATGTCAACTTTTTACAGTTAATGTTTTGACCTTTATAAAATGAGACAATTGTAACCTAATGAAAATGTTAATAAAAGTAAAAAGATTGAAACAAAGAGAAAATATGAAATTTATCATAATTATAGCAAAGATCTCTCATATCTCTGCTTTGATACATTTTATCTTACATAAAAAGCTATTCATGTGAAAAAAACAATACAATATAAAAACATGTATTTAATTATAATATGTGGAGAAAGTGTGATGCCACATACTGGAAAGATAATGTTTATCTGGAGTTTTAGGAATTTTTAAGAACATTTTTAACTTTTTTTTCAATTTTTTGTTATGTAAATATCATTCTAGTCAAATTTGACATGTAGCATATAGTAGACTATATTATTGGTGAATTTTACTTAGATGCTTGTTTTCAAGTGTCAAGTTTTCAAGTTTTAAGTAAACATTATTTCAGCATTAAAACGCTATTTTTATTCAAATTGCAGGAAGCTACAGCCAGTTTAACACAAACCTGCCAGAGTCTCACACAAAATCGTCACTAAAATGCAAATTTCCCCTGTAAACAAATTTAATAAATAACTATATAAATTGATTTGAGCAACCTTCATTTTGTGTGTGTGTGTGTGTGTGTAGAACCGAGGGGACAGGTGAGTAAAGTCTTTATGCGGGGTTATGGTCAGGCTGTAGGGGAGGGTTAGGGTCAGGCTACAGGGGAGGGAGGGTTAGGGTCAGGCTGCCAGGAAGATGGGTTAGGGTTAGGGAAGTGAGAGGGGAGGGTTAGGGTATATATACATATATATATATTCACTTGGGAATTTTTGTGTATTCATTTTTAGTTTAAGCAGTATAAAAACTTAGTAGGGAAAACAGAAATTTGTTGAAGAACAGCATACAAGTTTTAGAAATCAAAATATGTTACAGCCACTTACAACATATTTATTTTTTTGCTCTATTACCTTATTACCTTCTCCATATAATCAAATTGTGAATATGAATACATTTTTAGGGCTGATTAAGGTATTAATTATGTACAGAAAGATCATCATATAAATAAATGATGAAGAGTATTTGATTTATATGCTGTTGGTATTGCTAGGCAAATAAAGACAGGACCTCAATTACTTAAAATGAGTATCTGCTTCAGTATACAGTATGCTAACTTTAATAAAGATCCTCACTTAGGAAAGACAGAGGACGTTCGTATGCCAGATGTAATGCTATGGATCTCCTAGTGTACAGAACGCAGTCTCGTGCGTTAGGAGATCCAAAGGTAGAGCAGGCACTTTACTTCCGCCAGGCAGGTGGGGATAGACCTGCAAATTACCCTCCGGGAGTGGCAATCTGTGTTTGGACAGATACAGAACCGTGGGGAAAGACTAAGGGGAGTGACAGTGGAGTGCCCTTCCCTCTTACATGCTTGAAGTGACATATTGATTTCATTCTCAAGCAGACACAAGCTGGTCAACACAGTGCTGTAACCTTTATAGAGGTAAGGGGGAGCAGTACTTCCCAACCAAAGCCTTTTCAAATACCTCTAGTACTGAATAAGTTTACTACACAGCTAAGGAAAAGGGATAGCGAACCCTGAAGAAGCAAAACTCGATGCTGACATTAGCCTTGCTATTCAGAGGTGTAGCATGGATTAATGCCACCCAGAGCAATTGAATGTTATAGCGCCCCCCAACCACGTCCTCCCATAGTGTAGTGTGCCAGGGAGGGGGTGAGTATGCTCTCTAACATTTACTAGCGAAAAGGAAGTGATTTGACTTAAATATTTATTGATTTTTGGGTTCTCCACTTTGTGCCTTACATTAATTCTTACTGTACAGTCTGTGGAGAAAATTCCCTACCCATAATGTATTACATATTACCCTTCCTGTCTCCCTAACATTACATATCTGTGGACATGACACACTATATAAAGCACATGCGGGGTTTATTATGGATCTGGGAATAACACATACTATAATATGTGGTTTATATTAGGGTTATAGTGTGCCATGCCCAGATCCATAATATACCCCACATATATTATAATTTGTGTCATTCGAAGACCCATGATATAACCTACTTGTAAATTAGAGATCTGAAGATGGCAATTGGCTGTGCTCTGTGGCGCCACTTTGGCCTGCCAGCGCCCGGAGCACAAGCTCCACCGGCTCCACCTTCGCTACTCTCCTGTTGCTATTTAGGAAACTGACAGTAGCCATTCAACCATAATAGGCATATTCTTTTGTTAAGCACTTGTGAGAAGACTGAGAAGCTACTTTTCAGCTTATATTTTTACACATATTCTTGGTGAGTATGTGTGTGTGTGTGTGTGTGTGTGTCCGTCCTTTTTTTGTGAAAGTATAGAGATACAGGCTTCTCACCATTCATTGTGCAATATGGATTTTAATACTGCTGAAGTTTGATTTACCATGTGATGGACACATTTTAGAACTATTTTTACAACTACAATAATTCTTTTGAAAGAAAATGTCGATACTGAAGTAAATTTCTGGTATTTTCAGAGCTATAAGTATCTGTCATTTATCAAGTTTAGCTTGATACATTTAAAGGACAGGCCTTTCCTTAGATTTTGACATTAAAGCACATCTAACTGTCTTGTAGATTCATGTAGCAACGATACAATTCAGGATCCATGTCATTCAGCCAGGACTTCTTATAAGATGCCATATACGGCATTGTGTACCAAAACTGCTGCCTCTGCCTATTCTGAATAGGGCTTCTGTGGTAAACACACACTATGCAATTGACAAAAACTGTTAAAATTGTTTTAATTCACCTGTTTTCAAATTTAAGTTGATTTCCTTGAATTATTTGAAGTCATATTTGGCTTGTTTGACTCATTGTCTTTTGCTAGATTTTATATATATATTTTTTTTTTATTTTACTAATTAATTCTGTTAAACCCACTAATATTGACAGAAACAAAAAAATAAATGTGCACTGCTATTAACCATTTGTTAACTAACCTGTCATTGTATCTATTAACCCTAAGTTATAATTTCTATTTTATAACAGAAACTCAACCTCTACCACTAGCTATTTTATATCAGGGTTGCTGACTTTTAACAGCTTCCCTCTGGGATCTCCCGAAGGGAAGCTATAGTTGCATGCAGGGGGCGGGGCTTAATGATGACATTTATGCAAATCATGCCATTGAGCCCCCCACTTGAGTATTAATTACCCATTACTAGCTTTAAAAGGGATGGGGACGGGGCTTGATGGCACAAATTGCGTCATCAATTCCCTCCCTGTCCCTAGCAACACTAGGATACTAGTGTTGCCAGGCAGGGAAGCAGGACTTGAGGCTGTGGTTTCCATGAAACTACGGGCCTCAAGTCCCTTGCAGGAGATTTGCAGGCTCTCCCGGGAATTTCGGGAGTCTCCCGGACATTCCGGGAGAATCGGTAACCCTGTTTTATATGTACTTTTTGGTTTATTTCACACACTGGGTCCAATCCAGAGGTACACGTATGCCAGCTGACGTGATCTTTTACTTTGCATGCTCAGAAAGGAAGGGCACGTAGTCCCGGCTGATTCAGATCTGCGTTAGCTTGCATTCTAAGAGTTGGGGTGGAGGGACAGAGTCAATATGCAGTAAGAGCATGGCCAAGCAAGTACACCTGCTCCTTGACCAATTTCTTAGCCTTCCATTAGGATGTGACACTTCAAACACATTACAAAGGGTCAGAAATCACTGCCAAAGTATTGTGCAAGTGTTAATATTAACAATATTAAAACAATTTTTTCTTCATATTTTTATTAAAAATGTTAAATATAGGCTGCTAATATATTCTGACATTTACATTCCATCAGAGGTGCTCGCATTAATCTATTTATAGTCATTGGGCCTGATCCAGACCTACGCCGATGCGCTGTGCTTACTAAAGCACAGCGTATCGGCGTTCACTTTCCCCGACACTCCCCCTGTTCGGGCGTATGGCCCCTTCCTTACGCCGGCTGAAGGCTACCCTAACTTCATCCTCATTAAACTAGCTGCCCCTGCCCACCTACACTAACCTGAACGTTCCCTCCAGCGTCCCTACGGCACTGCTACGGATGCCCGATCCACGATCGGGTTTTGCCGTAGCGATGCTGGGCAACATCTGCCCGGCGCATGCGCAGATCGGCTTTTCAGACGCTGCATCCCCTCAGTATCCCCATCATGGGCCTGTTCCAGACTTACGCCGATGCGCTGTGCTTACTAAAGCACAGCGTATCGGCGTTCATTTTGACCGACACTCCCCCTGTGCAGGCGTATGGCCCCTTCCTTACGGCGGTTGAAGGCTACTCTAACTTCAGCCGGCGTAAGGAAGGGGCCATATGCTCGCACAGGAGCGTATGGCCGCCTAGCCCGCCCACCCAGCCTCATTAAACTAGCTCTCCCGCCCACCTATACTAACCTGAACGTAGGGAAGCTGGGGTACGTCCCCACCAGCGTCCCTACGGTGCTGCTACGGACGCCTTATCCATGATCGGGCGTTGCCGTAGCGACGCTGGGCAGATGTTGCTTTTCAGCCGATCTTACACTTACGCCCGCCGTCCTAGGTCTGGATCAGGCCCATTATAACTGTGCACTACTGATACTCAGCGTATTTGGGCATGTAGCTGCATTGAGCTTACATGCGGTGTGCCGGTATCCTATGTGCCGTAATTGGTTGCTACCCAAAGGCACACAGCCCGCCTCACTTTACAAATTTATCTGCAGCATGTACGCCGTTCATACGCTGTTCACTGTACACATGTATGCCATTCATGCGCTGTTCACTGTACACATATATGCCATTTATATGCTGTTCACTGTACACATATACGCCATTCATACTCTGTTCACTGTACACATGTACGCCATTCATACTCTGTTCACTGTACACATATACGCCATTCATACTCTGTTCACTGTACACATGTACGCGATTCATACTCTGTTCACTGTACACATGTACGCCATTCATACTCTGTTCACTGTACACCTGTATGCCATTCATACTCTGTTCACTGTACACATGTACGCCATTCATACTCTGTTCACTGTACACATGTATGCCATTCATACTCTGTTCACTGTACACCTGTATGCCATTCATACGCTGTTCACTGTACACATGTACGCCATTCATACTCTGTTCACTGTACACCTGTATGCCATTCATGTAATATGAAGTTTAAGCTTTTCATAAACTTTCAGAAGAGTTCCTGAAACCATTGGCAAGCATTAAACAAATATCTTCTATCAAATATAATGTAAGTGTATTGTGGAGATTTTTATACTCTCTGTCACTTCAGGTGACATTTAAGTATTTTAGCTTCAAAGATCAATGATTAATGTTATAGAATGTTTAAAGGTAATGTAGGACCTACATTTTTTAAAAATTATGTTTTAATATCTTGAACATTGTTACAATGTACAGTATATTAAACAGAATCCCTTTATATTTTTTGTTGGCAATTTTTGCTTTTTTACAAAATAGTAATGCCGTTAAATATTTTGACCTTTTTGCTTTCATCAATCATTTTATTTGATGTCTCGATTTTTTTCTGTTGTACATCTTTGCAACTTTCAGTTATTAACATGTGCTTTCTTTCACAATGAGTCAGTAAAACTCTCATGATTCACGGTAAAATAACCTTGGAAATAAAATCCAGTTAAATTGATGTTACTAGACATATTAGACGAAAGATGTATGTAAAATGCTTAGAATATTAATTTGCACATTTCAATTTCAAATGAAGTGAAGAACAATTTAATTTGCAAAATAAAAAAAAATATAATTAGTTTAGGATATTTCTACCAACATACAATATTCTTTTAATAAGGGAAGCTTGATTTATTTTCGTGCTGATATAAGAACTTTCTAAAGTGTTGCAAAGAAAATAATTAAGCGCTTCATAATTTCATATTAGTTCATCTTTTGTATTTTGACTTTTTTGGACATGCACAATTAAATGTGAAATAAGTATAGATTTGTATGTTTATATATATTTTAAGAATGTTTTGGAAACATACGGCAGTACAATAACAATTGAAGGTACATGTGGAACAGCTTAGGTGTTTGGATTCAAAGTTTAAAGGGAAGGAAAGGAAAGGAAAGTAACTTAATGCAGATATTAGCCTATTTGTATGGTGAGAAAAAAAATTTAGGGGTACGGTTGTTCAGCCAAGGAGCAGAATTTTAAACATGATTCAGCTGCCAGCTGAATGGCGGCTGTATCATTGTTTTCTAAATAGGTTGAAAACAGAAATTTGCTATTGGAAGCGAGAACCTATTTTGGTAAGTACATTATGGTTAGGCTGCAGCAGGTAAAAGGTTAGGGATGGGGCTTAAGGGGAATGGTTATGGATAGGCTGTGGGGGTGAAGGGTTAGGGTTAAGCTGCAGAGCATGGAGTATTAGGGTTAAGGCTGAAAAATAAAAAAGGTTAGGGTTAAGAAAGGCTGCATGTCTAATCTCCGCTGCTTAAAAGGGATGCATTTAGCTGTAGTACGATGGTCTCTTAAAATAAAGACCATCATAGCAGCAAACCACACAAAAATGTATATACACAAGGAAGTTTAAATGTATTTATGGTAAATTATTGACCTTGTTAACAAATGTCATCACTGATGTTCCCAGTGCCTGAAAGCAGATGTTTTTTTTTTTATTTGACCATTTCCATATTTAATTATCTAATTTCATTTTTTTTTATATTTCATTAACTAGAGTTGCCAGAAACTAAATCACTCTATTGGTCTATCTGAATATAATTAGAGTTAAACTTCATCAACACAAATGACCTATTTTAAAGAAGAATAATGTTGCTGATATTTATCAGTATCTGCAGATGTAATGCTAAAGTGGCTTTCTACAGCAATATTCTAAAATTGAATAAGGCAAGAAGCAAATCAGTTCATATAAATGCTAAGCAGCTCTTACACTAGGATTATATCATCATCTCAAGATGGTTATAAAATAAAGCAGTCTAAGCACTGCAACTTTCTTTGGATTTATACACAGATTTTCATCACCTTGTTAATAGGCAGTAATATGATGGCTGTGATTAGGTATATGCATGTCTCAACTAGAGTGACTGAAGCATAAATGTGAAAGAATTAATTAACTTATAATGCACTCTGTAGAACTTGGGTTGTTTCAATAGCCTTCTGGTATTTTTATGGGATTTATAGACACTTTGAGGCAAATGCAAAAGATGCAAAGTACTTCACTAGTTTAGTGATTTCTCCTTGCTCATGCTTAGAAATCAAATACACAAAAATATGTGGACCAGAGCTGTTCTAATGTGGCTTAGGACATTTGCAATTGTGCCCACATGCAAACCAGGGTAAATGTGTATATGCTTTTCAGACAGTTGCATCATGGTTGGCAATGAGCTGGTACAAATTGCAAATTATGTGAATCATGGCTGTTTGTGAATAAGTTTTGACACTGATTGTTAGTTTCATTAACCATTTTTCATAGATTATACCATAGTAATCATTTTTAAACTTTTTTTTGAGATTTTCATTCAAATTATGGAGCATTCTTTTCTATGTAGGCAGAAATGTCTAAAGAGTCCATTTATGTTCTAACTTAGCAGTATAAAAACAACCATTTTCATACTTTTAAGAAATAACTCCCTTCCTATTTACAATGACTAGTAATGGAGGTAGCAATACAGATTTCTCATCCGTTCCTGCCATTTTGCATTTCCCTCTCTCTCCATATTTTACTATGAGGACAGTAAATAGTCACCCTCCAATATGTTCTGGTTGCATATGTGTCATATTAAAAGCTAGATGGTGCCTGCTTATATTGACTGCAGAATCTATTAAACCACTGCTATTAACAAAGGGTAAGACTTTTGCTGCATGTGTGCAAGTTGTGGTTCTTAATGACAGGCAGCAGAGAGGCACCAGGCATGATAAATGAGAATAACGGGTTGTGGTCAATGAGTGATCCGGGAATAGTGATAGCTGTTTGACTAAATGTAAGTCCTCCATAGCAGTGCTTAGATGGAATAGAACACAGGAGTAAGTGAAGACTGTAGGTGAATGGAAGACTGGAACCGTTTGGAAATACACTGGATCACTGGAAAAGGACTAGGATGAAATAGCACCACAATGCATTTGAAATGAAACAAAGAAGATGTGCTTTAACTGACTTTCAGCTTTAATTTGAGGGTATTTACATCCAAATCAGGTGAATGGTGTAAGAATTACAACAGTTTCTATATGTGCCTCCCACTTTTTAAAGGACCAAAAGTAATGGGATAAACTAAACAATCCTAAATCAAACTTTTACTTTTTAATACTTTGTTGCAAATCCTTTGCAGTCAATTACAGCCTGAAGTCTGGAACACATAGACATCCCCAGACGCTGGGTTTCATCCCTGGTGATGCTCTGCCAGGCCTCTACTGCAAATGTCTTCAGTTCCTGCTTGTTCTTAGGGCATTTTCCCTTCAGTTTTGTCTTCATCAAGTACAATCACTGCTCAATTGGATTCAGGTCAGGTGATTGACTTTGCATAACATTCCACTTATTAGCCTTAAAAAACTCTTTGATTGCTTTTGCAGTATGCTTCGGGTAATTGTCCATCTGCACTGTGAAGCGCCGTCCAATGAGTTTTGAAGCATTTGACTGAATGTGAGCAGATATTATTGCCTGAAACACTTCAGAATTCATCCTGCTGCCTTTGTCAGCAGTCACATCAATAAATACAAGAGAACCAGTTCTATTGGCAGACATACATGCCCACGCCATGACACTACCACCACCATGCTTCACTGATGAGGTGGTATGTTTTGGATCATGAGCAGTTCCTTACCTTCCTCATACTCTTCTCTTCCCATCACTCTGGTACAAGTTGATCTTTGTCTTATCTGTCCATAGCATGTTGTTCCAGAACTGTAATGGCTTTTTTAGATGTTGTTTGGCAAACTAATCTGGTCTTCCTGTTTTTGTGGCTCATCTTGTTTACATCTTGTGGTGAGCCCTCTATATTCACTCTTGTGAAGTCTTCTCTTGATTGTTGACTTTGACACATATACACCTACATCCTGGAGAGTGTTCTTGATTTGGCCAACTGTTGTGAAGGGATTTTTCTTCACCAGGGAAAAAATTCTTCTGTCATCCATCACAGTTGTTTTCCATGGTCTTCCATGTCTTTTGGTGTTGCTGAGCTCTTCGGTGCGTCGTTTCTTTTTAAGAATGTTCCAAACAGTTGATTTGGCCACACCTAATGTTTTTGCTATCTCTCTCATGGGTTTCTTTTGATTTTTCAACAGCCTAATGATGGCTTGCTTCACTGATAGTGACAGCTCTTTGGATCTCATATTGAGAGTCGACAGCAACAGAT
>WWET01000607.1:72716-89763 GCA_011038615.1 Limnodynastes dumerilii
GACCAGCTTTACTATCACGCTGTTATTTAGACTTGGGCTGAGAAACATCACCTCTCAACTCTAATACTGTTTGCAACAGAGGAAATATGAATCCCCCTGCAATCAACATGGTTTAGCCCAGGAGTAACTCATTTCAAGCACTTACTTAAGTCAGGATCCAGCCCAATGGGAGCGATCACCTAAATGATCTGCTGCCTATACGTCTAAATAGTCGCAGCAGAAAAGGTGCCCGCACTTCCGTCATATGGTTACACCATCTCAATTTTCAATGTTAAAATTACCCATGTGCTTACATTTTTTTTTTAATTAAATTCAATTAAATTAAAATGTAAATACTTGAATTTTCTTTTTGTTTTTTCTGTTTCTTTTTTTTTTTTATTTATTTTTTTTAATGCCAGCATACTAGTGAGAAACCGCTACTATGTTCTGGCATAAATGTACCAGTGGATAATAGCATTTATATGGGTTTTTAAGTTCTGCAAATGGAAGCATTGTAAAATGTATTTAAGTTGCTTAAGTGGCAGAAGCTTGCGACTGTACAAACGGCAGCCTGTGCTAATAAAGCTGTGACTGCAGGGAGAGAGAGACACATCCAGCCCATTTACGTAAGTCCTATTCAGAGTTGCTGAAAGCTGGAACTCTGGGTAGGACGTATAGCGCACTCGCATTACCGATCTGCTAATACTCTGGATCAGGTCCAGTATCTATCAAACAGATATCAGAAACCTTTGCAGAGTTATTACATATAAATAAAACAATGACATTAGCATGTAGCAAGTATGCTATAATAGATATAAAACGAAAATCGCCTACTAGGGGACACAAGTTATGACAGCTAAGACATTAAGAACTCTGAAGCAAGCCTTGTTTCTGGCATATTGCACAATTTTTGAAATATCACATTTAGCATTTTTGATATATGAACCTACAAATCGATTCATATATACAGTTGTAGACAAATAATAAACAGACACTTACAAATGGAGCAACCTTATCAGAAATAAATGGTGCATCACTAAGGTTTTAATGGTGCATTACAAAGCATTACAAAGTATTGAATGATCCGAAAAGGCACCCGCAGAGTCCCTAAGTAGTATATTTAAATTGCGATTTTGTGGAAGAAGGAGACCTAATGACATCATGGGAAACACAGAATTTCTCAAGGCAAGAAAACAACAAAAACAAAATAAAACCCGCTATGGGGCCTTAATGAGCACTGTGCATGCTCAGAACAGGGATGGCACTCAGAAAGATGGGTGCACTGCTACTCAGCTGCCTGTGTCCACCTCCCACTGCACTGCCCTAGTAGAGAAACTCCTGCTACCATATTTACATGAGGAAAGGGATGTATTTCTCATTTAAATAGGCTCAGGAGCAGAGAAAGGTGTCTGCACTTTTGTGAAATGCTTACACCGTCTCAGGGGATGGTGTAAGTGGAAGTCACAAGTCATTTTCAATGGGAAAATTTCCCTTGTGGATTTTTTTTTATTAAGTTGGTTTAATATATAAACATTTTTCCTTTTTAATTTTTTTATATTTTATTATTAACTTTAATTTGTATTTACTTATTTATAAAATGCCTGCATAGCAGCAGCATTAATGTGCATGATCCACAAAAGCAGTTTAATAGGTTTTTAAGGGCTGCAAATGCAAGCATTAAAAAACCCATTTAAATGCATTGGAAACTTGCAGAGACAGTCGTAGTCTCTGTCCATGTGGCTTAAACTAAGGAGGAGGGGGCACTTCCCTACATCCTATCCAGAGTTGGAAACACGTAGCGTAACTTTGGGTAGAATGTATAGTGCACTCGGATTTTAGATGCTCTATAATTCTGGATCAGCTCCTATGTATATAAAATTTCTATAGTGATACAGGGAAAAATGAGACTCCTATAAATACAATTATAAGTATACCACATCAGTTTTGATTGATTGTAAATTATTACAACTAACAAAATGACTGCTAGTCTCTCCATTCAGTTAGATTAAAATGTATGTTACTTCACATCACACTGAACATTCAAGAAATGACAATGTTACAGAAGTTACAGATGACTCTAAAACCAAAACAACCATTAAGGTCAACATTTTAAAACCCAAACACGAGCAAGACCAATAACGGTGACAACTGGGTGAAACACAAGTGTTCAAACCAAAGTCCTTGTAAACACAGGTAGACGCCGTTAAAAAAAGGAAATCATTGTATCTTGGGAGTGTGTGTGTATTCATGACACAACCTGATTACATTTCACTACATAAAGGCAACTAGATTATCAACATTTAAATAAATATACCTTAAATAATTTTATATATTAAGTGACTGATTATTCCTTCTTTCTGGTAAATCTTTAAACAAACCGTATTTTTTTGTGTTGCTATTTATGTTTTTATTTTAATTTGGTGTAATTTTTGACAGGGATGATTCTCTTACAAAATTCTGATGTGCTTTTATTTACTATCAAACAACCAAATGATTTATGTATATTTACCTATATTCCATGTCTAAGGATCTGTTTTGCTTATTTAGAAGCTGCTGCAATGTGAATGCTTTATGAAATAAGTGTCAATGTGTAGAAAAAGTGCATTAATATTTATTTATTATTATTAACGCTTATTTATAGAACGCCACAAATTGTCCACAGCACTTTACAGAGAACATTAGACATTCACATTCACCTGCCCTCAGAAAACATGGATTATTTGGCTGCTTACTAAATAAAAAAGTAATGGGTGTGTGTGTGTGGGTGTGTGTGTGTGTGTGTGTGAGTGTGTGTATGTGTTAGGAGGGCTGCCATCAGGGTGGGACAGCCGGGACTATTGTCCTGGGCCCGGACCTAAAGGGGGCCCGCTGATACCTACCAAGCTCTGTAGCAGCATGTATCGGCAGTATCTTAACAACGGGCTGCTGTTAAAGCGTGTCTGCCAGGCCTCTTCCTGTGTGATGTCACCAATGACGTAACCTAGGGGGTGGGGCCCGTGGCTGGGTCCCGGGCCCGGCATTTGATGACAGCGGCCCTGTGTGTTAGGGACCAACATTCCCTTTATTTAGTAAGCAGCCAATTAATCTACCAGTATGTTTTCAGAGCGTGGAAGGAAACCGGAGCACCTGGAGGAAACCATGCAGACAGAGGGAGAACACAGAAACCCCACACAGATAAGGCATAGTCTGGGAATTGAACTCACTGAACCACCGCGTTGCCCATAATAATAAATAAATCATGATCATGTATTTTATGGAAAAAAAAGTGTTTTCAAAATTCAGGGATGCTTCAGTTTAACCTCACACTTTATTAATCATGTGTAGGGATGTGTTTACACTGAAAATAAATAAAATTATCATTGTTTTATACTTAAACCAGCTCTGAGCTGGTGTAAAATTTTAGATGTAAGTGCTGGGAATCCAGCCTATTACTGTGCTCGCAGAAGCAGCACTAAAACCCCCTTTCTAATTTAGATATAGTGGAACTCCCCAGAGCGCAAAGATCCAGGCAAAGGAGGGTGGGCAGCAGTGTGCCCACCATTCGGTGTCCGCTCTCATTCTGAGCATGCACAGTTTATTTCCACTGCACTTCCACCTAAAAATATAGGTGAATGTGCAGCTCTGGATCAGGTCCCAATTGTACAATAGTGAAAGCTGTTACACAAGTGTAGATCTCAGCAATACCATGTTGAACTGCAAGGGGAGGCCAATTTAAACTGTGATATTAGAACTTTAATTGAGAGGTGAAGTTTCCTGCTCACACTAATTTCCATATTAAACATATGCTATACAATTTGTGAGCTCTATGTGCAAAAGTAATGCATTTTCCCTGCATGCAAAATTATTCTAATTAATTAGCACCCCTCACATTGCAAAATGGTTTACCCAAGCTGTACACTTGCACATATTTAGCCCTTACTCCCAAACGCTTGATCAGACACTTGATGTACAAACAGCTGCAATAACTGTGTTTGTTGAAATTAAAGCATGTTTATAGGGGGAGCTAAGATGGGGATATGGCAGTGGTTTAGAGGAGCAGTGGAGCAAGTAAGGGGGTACAATAATACTATTAAAATGTTAGTTTTGCATACACATTGGGCCGAATCCAGACCTACGCTTCCTTTACGTTTCCTTTACGTTTCCCCTTGGTCGTATGTACTTTGGCTATTTTACACTTTCCAAACCCTACCTTAACTTTTCAACGAATAACTCCTGTCGGCCGTAATGGCTGCATATACTTACACGCCTAAGCACACCCATACTGTATATAACTCCACCCGCCTCCAAAGCATAATTACGGGTGTCGTATGGCTGGCACGCTCCTTCGCTCGTAGTTACGCTCTTGATACTAGGATGGTACGTACATTCTGATTTACGCACCATAACATCTGCCGTGCGCATGCACAGTAATTGCAAAATGGCGTGTTTACGACTCTGGCTACCGTAAATACGTAGTTCTGGATCTGGCCCATTATAACCACATACTGTATATCACATTTCTGGGGAAGGCTTGTACTTTTCTCAGACCTAATTAGTTTTACGCCTAATACACATTTGCACAGGGTTTTTGAAGTATGAAATGGAAAGAAGTGTATTAAGAAAACAAAGATGTGGTAGAAAAAAGCAGTCTGTGCACACGTGGAAAGTGGAGAAGGTCCACTAAAAATGTAAATCTCCTTGTACCACAAGAGAGTGGACCAACAAGAACTGTTTCACAAAAGTCAATGGTGTAAAGGCTGTCAATAGTGTTGTTAACAGCATTAATGTCCTTTAGGAGACACATAGGAAACACATCTTTATGTACACACATATATGTAATAGTTTCCCTTACAAGATGTTATGCTTTCCATGCTAATATCTAAATATACAGTAAACTTACTTATTTCGTCTTTTAAACTATGAATACAATAGATATAGATATTTAGGACCATATTCACACCTAAGAAGCTATGGCTTCTTAGGTACGTATAATTAAGAATTAACCTACTATGCATGCACTTATGTATGTAGATTGCGTGTCGTCTTTAAAGACTGCACGTAGCTTCTTAAGAAGAAAGAGGCGTGCCACGGCAGCCTCTGGGAGTATTTAAAAAGAGTGGGTGGCAGGAGGTATGCAAAGGAGGCGGGCAGGGCGGGGTAGGGAAAAGTCCATGCATACTTCCTACTTAAGACCTTGATTCGCAAAACAAGGGGGAGGTGGCATGGAGGGAGCTTTAAGGTAGGTGCGGATACATGCATATCCGCACCTTCTTAAAGCTTTCTCATCTGTGAATATGATCCTTAGATAGAAAAAGAGGAGAATAAGAACAGCACATACAAATATAATAGCAGTTACAGAAGATAGGTTGGTGACAAGCAGCTAACATGGGTATTGATAAAAAATTAAAAATAAACATTAGTCTCTGTAATGCCCTTTGACAGAAAAAAAAGTAAAGCATATATGTAAAAGTAAATTAGTCCAGTTTTTCTTGTGTGATATAAAGAAAATCTGGAACGACTGCATTTTTAGTATAAAAAGACCATGCATGTTGACAAATTAAATTAAAACAAAAGACGAGTAATTAAATAAAATTTCTTAGTAGATTTCCACTCTGCCAAAAATATAGCTCAGTGTGATCATGACGCTATCAACCACCAATGATGGCTTTAATGGCAAGTGACATTTTAAGAAACACACTAATGGATTTTAAAATACTTTCTTTGAGAAAATCATTAAACTATCAATTAGCAAGAATAAAGGATGAAGTAATAAAAGAGATCTCCAATACTATCCACAGTGTCCAAGCTATCATTTATTTAGAAATACAAATGAATTTTCTAGGCTCTGGTGTGGTATGTAGTAATGCCTTCCTGCTGTTCACAATTCTGTTTGCAGTGTTTTTTTTTTTGCAAAATAAATAAAGGTCATTTAGTATATGAATGAATATAGAGCTGTGTTTAAGTTGCAAAATATGAAATTAAACAGTGCACTTTTAACAATATACTGCCTAAACATTTACTAGACACTTGGAACTTAAAAATGCTAATAACTTTTTTTCTTACGCAAGGAAACAGATGTATAATAGATAAGAGATATTATGATAAAATTAAGTAATGTTCCTTTTGTTTCAGACCTACTGTATAATTGAATTGGTGCTTGAGACAGAGTTTGTGCATACATGAGTAGTAGTGTCTGAAAGCAAATAATATTTGCTGTTCCTATTTATATGTTAATATAAGGATTGTTACTTTTTATAGTGTCACATTGAAAGTAAGAATTGAAATGAGCAATTTGCACACAGTACACATACAGTTATACTCACTGGTATGAATCTGACAGTAAACATACAAAATAATGTATCATTATGGTATATATTTAATGCAGGGGTGTTTTAAGACATGAGAGGGCCCTTGTGCAGGATTTGTACATGGGCCCTCATCCCCTAAGGCCTCCACCCTTCCTCCATACGGCACCCCCCCTTTCCCCGCACCCGCGGATCACACATAGAATATAAAAAAAAAAATATTACAAAATTAAAAAAGAATAAGAGCCGGCTGGGTCATATGCATACTTACTGTAAAAACATAGACTTGGGTGCAGAGCATGTGCCATGGGGCCCCTTTTTCAGGGTGTGGGTCCCCACATAGAAAATCCAATTTTCGAAAATACCGATTCCTCCCAGCCAGTTGCGAACTGGCTGGGATTTCAATTGCATATGCCTTGAAGAGGGATTGCAATCGATCCACAGAGCACTGAAAGCTCCGTGCTTCAAAAAGGTGAGTAAAAATAGTCCCTACTCCTTTCCCTAATTCTAACCCTAACCCTCCCCTCTCACTACCCTAACCCTAACCCTCCCTTCCTGGCAGCCTGACCCTAACCATCCCTTAATTGCAGCCTGACCCTGACCCTAACCCCAACCCCGCAGAGATCATTTACTTACCTGTTACAGGTCCGGCGTTAGCAGCGTCGGAGGTGTGACGGAGGGATATCACGCATTGCGAAAGTGAATGGGCTAAGTATGCTGAACGGCATACTCACCCATTCATTAACAAAAAAGTATAAAGTGGTAAGTATAGGAAAAAAAAGACGTTTGGAAGGGAACTTTCGAAATTAGACTTTCTATGCGGAGGGTGTAACCGCCTTGTTCACACCCTGCACCCATTATAGAGGATGGCCAATGATTTAATGCCATTGATTTGTTTTCACCTTTTACATACCTCTGGACACATTTAGTGATACAAACAGTGCTTTTTTTTTGTAAGAAAAAAAGGTGCCAAAATTCACATCAACTCACGCGCGACCACACGACCAATCACAAGCTGAGCAGCGCCACAAGCCGAGCAATGCCATCACAACCAGTGCGGATGAAGTACGCATGCATCAGACTCCACACACAAGCAGGCCGCATGCACCGTTTCAATGATTTTGCTGCCGAAACTTTTAAAACTTGAAAATTCTGTCGAAAAAAGGTGCCGGAACTTAGTACCGGTGCGTTCTATTACAAAAAAAGCACTATATACCAAGATTATATCACATTGCTGCACATATATTACACTGACATTTTAAAGTCCAGTAGAAAAAGTAAAATGAAGAAGGGAGATGGAAGAAGAGATAGAGAAAATGTAAAAAGAAAGAAGAAATAATTAGAAATGACAAAATTACATATTTTAATATGAATTATTTTACGGTTATTTAATAATAAATCTTAGATAATTTACTGAAAACATTTGTTACTTTTGTCATGGGTTATAACAAAGGTCTATTTTTTTTTACATATTCTTCCTTTAGAAGCACATTGGACTTGACATAACTGTTAGTGTAAAGAATGCGGGTACAAATAGTGAAATATCAGCCCTACAGTATAACAAATTAGTACATGCTTGCAACATGTGTACAGTAATGTGTAATAGACAGCAGGCTAGAAATTAGGATGTACTTTAAGTGTGGCTTGTTTTTTTTCTGTTTTTTTCGTATCCTGTAAAAGGTTTATTTTGCTTATATAATTTTTTCCCATGACCATGTGTTTTCATCTGCCCTGTGAAGTTGACCTAATACACTGGACTGGATTCGGAGATGCGTTTTTTCCAAAGCACGCAATTATACACACGCACATAGCAAGCCAACACCCACCAACACCCCTGACACTCCCCTCTCACAGTAGTCCAATCATATACTTACACCTCCATAGAGCACTTCTAACTTTACGTGTGTACATACGTGCATATATGTATTCCGTACGTGCAATTCAATCTAACTGCGCCCTCGAAAGCTCATTTAAATGCCTCCCCTTTTTCACATAACTTTTCAAGTATGTAACTCAACCACACCCCTCAGTATGTATGTTCCCAAGTGCGATTCACATGTCCTTGCCTAAAGCACATACGTGCGTATATTCTATAAAGTTACTACGCATACACAGTTAAAACATACCTTAAAATATACACGCAACTTCACGTGAAAACGGATATGTGAATATGGCTCACTATGTTTTTGTGACAACAACAGTGTTATGTGAAAATGAGATGTGATGTCAGTGTTTAAAATAAGAGGGGAAGCAGAAAACTGTATGGAGCATATTTAGTTGAGCTAATTATAATTGATATAAGTCTATAAAAACAGTTTACATTAGGGATATTCAGTTGAGTACAAATACTATTATGGTAGCTGCCAAGCATACAAAAGATAGAGCAGAGTCCTGCAAGTGACCTCTAGCTGCAAAGGTCCGCTATAGCATCCTACTTAAATATAACCGGGCCTTTACTGTATGATTTAAATACCTCCCACCAAACTTGTCACTAAATTAAATTATTAGTCAGCAGTCACGTGACTCTCACATATGTCCTGACAATTATCTGATAGAATCAGAGTCATGTGGGGGGTGGAATGAGCCTGACCTGTAGGTATTGCGGTCCATTAAAGTATACCGCTCTCCAGCTTGCACTTCATATCATATCTGATGTGTGCAATATTAACAGCATCAACACAAGTAACGTAACATTATTTTCTATTTTTTTACTCAATGAAATAATTATTTTTCCAGTCTCGCATCAATATAGATATAGACAGATCTAACAGCCTTTTATTTTTTTCTAACTCAGCTGCTATTTAAGTAAAGGTTTATATGGTGACACATATCAAATTTATGAAGATAAATTACATGTCAGGAATAGAAATTGTGTCCCAGTGACAATATTTAATTTCACGTAACATAATTATTGTTTCTGTCCACTGGGATTACTAAAATAGAACTCAATAAAAATCCCTTTTGCTCAGAATTTAAAATGATAGTTTAAAAAAAGGCGGATTTCTGCATCTGAGCTACAATAGCTACAATACATTGGAAAATCATAGGCATATTCTGTACAAAGAAATTGCAAGTGTATTGTAACTCCTGTGAATGAAACTGACTCAGACTTCATAATGTTAGGCTACTTACGTATCTGGGCAGATGTAACATTGCGGATCTCTCTGACGTACAGAACATAATTTTGTACGCAAGGAGATCCGTCCGATAGGGTGGTCCATCCTCTCTGCTCAGTTAAAGTCTGTAAGGTGGGCGGGGTGGACTATATAAAAAGTACAGTAAGGGCAGGGTATGGGATGGGATGGGTTTGAGACTTCCGTGTGGATCAGCAGTCCATACAACCGCCGATCTGCACTGGATACTTTGGGCAGGTCTATGTCAGTGTAACTGCTCTAAAGTCCGTCCATGTGAGTGCCCTTCCCTCTTATGTGCGGACTATCAGATCGCCGCATGTATGGGACACGTGCAGAGGTCTAGATTAGGTCCAATGTTTCTTCAATGGAAAAGCTTTAATGTCACACAGTTCATACAAATTTCTACTAAGTAAGCATTATCTTGCCAAATGACATAGTAATAATGGCTACAGATCTCTGCTTTGTATTGATTATACCCTGATGTGTTAAATTAGCATGCAGTTGTAATATGTTCTGTAATAGTTTCCCAAAATGGTGTTATTATAAATAAAAATGCTATTTTACAGAACCAAACCATGGCATTCATTCTTAGAAAGTGAGGGTTTATAGCCTTCTTTTTCATGTATCTGTATCAAACCATAAGCAGACATGTATACAACAGTGCTGACCTTGCTTCTGTTTTGGTCATCCAGAGATAAAGACAATTTAACACTTATACAATTTTTGGGACGATTATAAAATTCCAGACCATTTGTAATGATATTACAAGAGTGTGTATGCTCCCAAGATCATCTGATGATTGAGTTTTATGAATTCCATAAACATAACAATCGCAATGGTATGATGTCAGACAAATGAGGATAGTGTGCAGGGGCAGAACATGACAATTGGAAGGAGGGATGTTACCAATGTACAGTATGGGTGTGCCACCGGTACTGATCAGAACACAGATGTAACAAAGTTTTACGTCAAAACATATGCACCTTCTGCAGGTTATGTCCAAGTCAGTGAGGCACACAGCAAATTACCTATTACAGTCACTTTTTGGGGAAAATCATATATAGTCATGAAATCGCGGCTGCTGTATAATGTTGCTGTCACTTATGAAAAATATAGGATTTTAAAAAATTGCCATTTTTTATTTTTTATAAAAACTATAAAATTATGTACTCTGCTGTATTAATGTCATTTTTTAACATCTCCAAATACAGAATAATACACAACCCTTGCACTGCGTATTTGGGAATGTATCTGCTTGCAGCTTAACTGCTGTGTGCCCATACACTATGTGGTGTATATGTTTGCAATTCAAATGATGCATTTAAGTGCGCTTCTATATCGCGTACAATCCGCGTCACATTTCCAAGTGCATTTGCATAACACACACTGGCCCTGATCCAGATCTGAGCATACACCAGCTGGAGGGACATTTTCTCTGAATGATTTGCTACTGCACATGCTCAGAACTAAAGAGAACTCAGACACACCCCTTTTGATCATAGCGCAACCTGGACGTCCAGGGTTTGTGCTCTGAGGGACGTGTAGTGGAAGGGAAGGGGTGGAGTGGAGTGATGTAGTCAGTGTACAGTAATTTGTGTCATCCCATCCTGGTCAGAAAACAGACGTAACAAAGGGTACTTCAAGTTAGAATATTTGCACTTAATATAGACACCCATATCTAAGTCAGGGGGGCACTCATTCATAAGTGAATTTAAAACTTGTTGTCTAGTAAAATACATTAATCAGATATGGAATCGCTGCTAGTATAGTGTGTGGTTGTACAGTAAAAAAAATAATTTTACATTTTTTCATATTTTAATGTTAATTAATTTACCAGGCCTGCCCTGTCATACAGATCTCCTATCTGTCATATCTCCTAGCAGATGGGCCGCGTAATATCAGTCAGGCACATGCGCACTGCCCTCCAGACACCCCACTTACCCACAAAAAGTCAGGTGTCAGGAGGAAGTCTGAATCTGGCCCTTATTGCTCAGAGAATGTTCACATTTTATAAATCTGAATAATATACAGTAATACTAATATAATTTTATACCCACAAGTACTTTCAACTATTTCCTTTATCACTTATATGGAATCTCTAGCAATAGTTATGCACAAAATAAAAAAAGCTAGAAACTAAAAAGTACTACATAGAGAGATGACAGAATCGGGAAATATGCTTTTATACATTGTGTACATGAAATTATCACCATTACCATCTACTGTCACAGTTAAGTAGACAGGCTTCCAATGCCAGGGTACAGGAAAGTATAATTATGTCTTCAGTTACACAGAGCACAATTAATTCCATTTCCATCCACTGGGGTTTTTTGTCACCGGAGAAGATCAGACAAGAGGTCATTGACTACTATGGAGAGAGACAGATGATGTGCATATAGTTGCCTTTGCTAGGCAGATGGCAGAGCAGGGGCAGGAAAAAGCAATGTATGCTGCACTTTTTGCTTCCATGTCCCTTAATCTGTTTTGGAAAGACAGGCCTGCAGTGTGCCAGCCATAGAGGTTACAATTTCTAAATCAACTTTCATATTTTCCATTCAGCTGTCAAAAATCCCAGCTCTTAAGACAGGTACAGCAAAAAGAAAATGGTCAAAATACTGTGTAATGTCTGTCACCCAGGCAGAGCCAACTCCATCAACACCTCCCTGAACCTGTAGAAAAATTCACGGTTATAGATATAATACATACAACCAGATAGTACCATGCTCTTGTTTATAAGAAAATATTCTAAAAATGGCTCATCTGTTGAAATATTTTCCAGGCTTAAGATATGTGAATCTATTGGTTCCTAAATCTAAATGCATTGCACTTTCATTTTCCGTTCATGTTTCTTAATCTCATTTTACATTTGTTATTTGATGACCCTATTAGAGGTGATAGCTCAACATATATATGTTTTAAAACTATATTTTAACATGGTCGTTATATTACCGATTCAGCATCAATGACCATAAAAAACAATGCACCTTCTATCCTCTCTTATATTGTATTTGAAAGCAAATATGACCCAGTGACAGTACATTTGTTTTAAAGATTATGAATCTGTAACTGGTGTTCTTAAATCAAAATCTCACAATCTTCAACATCTTATTCCACGAACAATCAGAATGCATTTTTATTCAATTTGTTTAGTGTCAGTTAGCATGTGGTTTCCAAAGAAGTTTGTCAGCATATCCTGAGGTGTAGATTCTTCAGCAACAAACATATTTAATCAGTTTACATTGAGCAATATCAACAATTTTTTTTTTGCAGAAATGTCTGTTTTATTTCCAAGTCACAGTACTAACAACCAAATGTGTTTATTGCATCATTTATTAAGTCACTCTATGAGGTTAATTCAAATGCAATACAGAACACATTGGGCCTGATCCAGACTTAATAACGACAGCCAACGCACGCGGCATGCGTAAATCTAGCTGTGGGAACGCACTGCACATGTGCGCGCCAGATGTTACGCATCGCAACTCTGATCTTACGTAACTTGTACGTTACTCTGTACGATAGGGCGTGACATACCTACGCAAGCCAAAAATATGCATTGAGGGGAGGCATGTAAATTGTACAGTTTGGGGAGGGTAGGCACTTACGTTCAACAAGACATTACGACCAGTGAAGGAAAAGTTAAGGCAGGGTTCTGAAAACATAAGTTATGTGCATTAGAGGGGATTGCCAGGGGAGTGCATTAAACTTAGTAGTGTGTAAGGAATGTTAGGCACGCATGCATACGAAAAACAACCTTAAATCTGGATCAGGCCCATTGTGATGTGAAGGGTGTAAATTCATTTTTATATTTTTGCATTAAGGGAATATATTTACAATACATTTACTTATAGCACTCACATACCGAACAGCTTTATTTAACTTACAGTCACTTGAGAAACGGCTCCATCAGCTCGAAACGCGCCGACAGTCAGCCTGAAAATGTGTCATCAGTCAGCAGCGCTTCAGGTCCCACGGTGTGGACTCCTGCTCCAGCTGCTGTCGCTGCACACTTGGGGTCTGAGTTCTTAGGCAGTAGATGTGTAAATCCGCTGCCCGCATTGCATGCGTCCAATCCAAAGCTGCTATTTTTGCATAGAACGTACTGAAAAGGTGCATGCATTTTCAACATACAAACAGATGCATATACTTTTTAATGTTATAATATATGTAGGGATGTTTTTATACTAAAAAGGGGGCCAAACTATTTTGGAAAGATGTACGATTTAGGTGGAAGCAGATAGCTATCTGCACTTGCAGCAGCACAACACCTTCCCCCCTTTGATGTAAATCTAGTGGAACTCCCCCTTGGGTAGTAAGTATGGAGAGTAGTGAGCCCATCTTTCTGCACTTGCTCTCATTCTTTACATGTGCAGAGCAGTTTACTGCTGTGCTTCTACCTTACAAATAGATGTAAGCACAGCTAGGGATCATGTTCTTGGTTGTTACATCTCCTCGCTCTCTGAGTATAAGCGGCTCCTGTGATCTTATTTAACACTCTTTTTGTCAATAAATGTGCAATCTTTTAATATAATGTATTTAGGTTTTTTTTAAATCTTTTTTCTTACATAAAATCTTGGAATAATACTATTCCCTGAACTTGGGGAAGGAAAAGTTTACTTTTGACTAAAAATACTACTGCATCACACTTTCTGATCTTATGAATGGACACTATTAACTAATTTTAGACTTTGCATATAGACAATTCCATATATGTTCAACAGACCTGGGGGCCAGATTTACTAAGATGCCATTTTTCCAGCATTTTGAATTCACTGCACAACACAGCGATCTTCCTACGATTTTGCCTTTAAATTCATCAGCGCATGGTGTGACTTCTAGCATCATAAGCGGCAGCATTCCAAATGTTAATGGTATGCTGTGCCATGATATATGTGCAACATGGATTATGTGCCCACATAAAGTATGTATATGCCCCATAATAGTGTACCTGCATGAAGCATGTATAAGTCCCACGTTATATAGGGGACTAAAAGTGATAGCACTATCAACTATGATGATAAAATTTCACTTTAAAACACTAACAGCTGTTATGAGACCAACAGCTACCAAGAAGTGCTGGTACGTAGAAGCTATTTAGGAGGCAACCACCATTTTGTGTAAATTCACTTTAAAACCTTTATATAATTACAATTTTTAGATATTTACATATCTTATCAATGTCTAAAATATTTTTATTTAATTAAAGCTACTACCTTATTTTTATCTGTGCTATTATAATCCCTTGGAAAGCGACCTGTTTAACATATGAAAGACCTTTCTGTACTCTATCTCTTAAATTAAAATTTAATCAGTGTTACTTCTAAAACCATTCAAGAAAAAAAGATTAAAAACAACAGTTCAATGATAACTTGCTAGTTAGAAGTTTTGAAATCTCTTGTCTGGATTTTTCCAAGCAAATATGAAAAGTACAAGATAAATGTGTTTCTAATTAGCATGCAAACTATATTCACCTTTCGCCCATTCAAGTGAAAGAACAACAATGTTTGGTTGTGCAATACAATCAATATCCATTGTATAATCTGACCTACATATATGCTTATTAAGAAATAATTAACAAAAACACATTTAAAGATTTTTTCTTTCAACCTTTATAATGAGTACTACAAAGGGTCTTATATTAGCATTATTAAATAGAACAATGGGAATGGTTTTTCAATATGAAAGTAAAATATCTCCAGAAATTTTTTGTATAATTGGTCTGATCTATGGAGGTCATTAGTATCTTATTAGGCATGTTTGGATAATCATTATATAATTATGCAATTAGGAAAATCTTACTGTCTGGAACTGGCTTACAGATAGCATACCTATATGTTAGTTTATGCCATGTAAATGTGGAAATTCCCTATGCATATAACTGCTCTTTTAAGAGTGATACAGATGTGAACATAATTATTGCTCTAAAGCCATAAAAAGTTCTGTCTTTTGTGTCAGATCACATAGCATTTAAGCACTAGGAAGATACTATCTAGTCAGTCAGATGCAAGTACAGGATGGGTTCATTCAGTGGCGAATCTACTATGGAACAAATGAATCTTAAACTTCAGGGCCCCTAATCCCAAAGGGATTTTTTTTAAAGAGTTTATTTTTTAACAAAATTGATAGAGTCATTTAAGTGTGTTATTAAAATAAGGTTATTTTAGTGATAGAATCATAAGCCAATGGGCTGCAGTACTTAAAATTGACCTTAGAATATGCTCTACGCAGGGGGGTTCTGAGTACCCAAACTCTCCCCCCTGATCAGTGCTGACCTGCAGACAGCTCCAACCAGAGAATGGGGGCCAGATTCAGCAGTCGCTTCTTAGGTGCGTATCTGTAGTAAAGGACCTACTGCACAAGCGTAGTAGGTCCTTTACACAATCTACGTGCCAGTTTGGTACTTTAAAGAGGAGTATTTTAGGTAAAAAGAGGCAGCGTAATGCCCCCTCAGGGAGGGATTAGGTAAAAGTGGGAGGGGGGGTATTTAGATTAGCCGGTGAGAGCGATAGGGGGGGGGGGCGCGGCAATGACCTGGGTTGGGGGGGGGGGTAGCGGCAATGTCCATGCGGGCATTGCACGGATAGTTAAGGTAGCTCTATGTCACTCATAAGTGGGTTGGGGGCTGGAAAAGTGAGTTAGGTGCAAATCTGTCCGCACCTAACTCACTCTTAAGTGTGACTTAGGTCTTACATTCTTTACACATGACAGTTGTCACCAACTGTCAAACATTTCTGCAGGACTACATAGTTATACAATGTATTAATGGAGACCTACATTACCATGTATTGTGTGTACATTAGAGTAGTCTTAGAGTTAGACTGCAGGGAGAAGATGGATGGGAGAAGGGAAGACTTAGGGTTACAAATAAAGCAGGGTTGTATTCCGCACCAATTATAATAATGAAGTATACTACCTTTTAATAGAGGGTGCTACAGTATTGGATAAACATATTAAAAACCCCATAGAGATTTGACAGTAATGGCAGAGAAAAGTAGAGCATATTGTAACTATGTTACTTGTGATTCAGCCACATTGATAGAACATAAACTCTGATACTCAGCTTAGGGTTAGGTTTCAGGGAGGGGAAGCATCGGAGAAGGGAAACTTAGGGTTAGGCTGTGAGGAGTGGATGAATGGGAGAAGGTGAGTCTTAGGGTAAGGCTGCAGGAAGGGGATGGAATGTAGAACAGGAGTCTTAGGGTTAGGCTGCGGGGAAGGCATGAAGCCTAGAAGGAGAGACTTTGTGTTAGACTGGGGGAAGAGGATGTATCAGAGAAGGGGAAACTTAGAGTTAGGCTGGAGGAAAGGGATGGATTGGAGAAGGGGAGATTTAGGGTTAGGCTGTGGGGAGTGGATGGATGGGAGAAGGGGAGTCTTAGGGTAAGGCTATGGGGAGGAGATGTATAGAACGGGAGTCTTAGTGTTAGGCTGCAGGGATGGGGGATGGAGTCTAGAGAGAGAGATTTAGAGTTAGACTGAGGGGAAGGATGTATCAGAGAAGGGGAGACTTAGAATTAGGCTGGAGGGAAGGGATGGATCGGAGAAGGGAAGACTTAGGGTTAGGGCAATGGAAGAGGAGGGTTAGAGTGAGGATTAGGATAAGGGTTTAGGTTGAAAAAAATACTTACCAGTCGGTGCTACGGATTTCTG
>WWET01000607.1:89798-122907 GCA_011038615.1 Limnodynastes dumerilii
CCTGCTGGGGATCTGGAAGGTACAGGAACAGTCACTGACTTTGGAACTTCATAAATGTGCTGTCGAAAATGGCTTTGACGTAAAAGGGCCATTCTTAGCAGCAAATCACACCCATTGTATTGTGTATTACTTGACATCAGGAACATTCCAAGAAGTTTATTTAAAAAAAATTTGTAGCTATAGCTATATTCTTGAAAAATTGGCACAGAATGGTTTAGAGAAGATTTCTATATTGCTTTAAACTATATTTTAACTATAATTTAATAGCAATAGCTGGAGATTTAGGAGAATTCATTACCAACCCGTGCATTTCCATCTGAAAAAAACTGTTTTGCCATTACAATTTGACTCTTATGTATATGTATGTTATGAGAAAATTTCAGTGTAATCTAATCCAGTATAATGTAAAATAGATGATTTCTATTCGATACCATATTGGCACAGCAAATAAAAACGATTATTTTAGATTAACAGAATCTACAGCCTGAATATACAAAATCAGCAGTGCATAGGAGACATAATATATATTAGACAGAAATTTCCATTTCTATATAGAATTCTGTTCTTCCATATGGTAAGATCACTACGATGTATATATAATTTAAAATAACTTTAGTTTCAAGCAATATAAAAAAACATAAACAAACACAATATAGTTCAAATCAAAATATAATCATCTCATAAATCATTTTATTGAATCATTCAGATGGGACTAAAATTAGTGGCACGGATTCACACCAGTGGACGTCCCTAATTTACCAATAGTAGCTACAGCGCATGCGTGGTAGCTATTTTATTTAATCTACATGTCGTTTTGACGCGTAGTTTGCGTGTATGCGGTATTTAAGACCACATACACGCAATCTACGTAACAAAACAATACGTAGATTACGTAAAAAAGTTACTACGCATGCGCAGTAGCTACTATCAGTAAATTAGGGACGTATGTGCAATACGTCCGCTGGTGTGAATCCGGGCCAGTGTGTTACCATCATAGGACCTGATCCAGAGGTGTTGGGCAGCAGATGCACAAATCCTCTGTCTGCTCTGCATTCATTCCTACCCAGAGCTGTGACTTTTGCAGTTCTGGATAGAACGTATAGAAAATATGTAACATGCAAATGGATGTGTATAGGCAGAGACTGTGAGGTGGACTCATAGCAGCCTATACCAGTTTGAATGTTACAAATGTGTTTTTTTGTTTAGTTTTTTTTTCTGTTTTTTAAGACTTCCATGCGCCCTCCAGATGTTACACTAGGGTTACAAAGTTCTGTACAAGCCCATTTCCTACTTCCCTTCCGCCCGCTAAAGCTACCACACTGCTGCGCATTAGTGGTTGTACGGTTGCACTACTTATTTAATGCAGGCTTATGGCAGCAAATAAAGCTCCCTGCCTTCTCAATAAATACAGATTGTCATTAATAGCTTGGGTATGCTGGCACTTGTAAGCAGGCATTGGCATGCTGGTGTTTGTAGTACTACAAGTGCCAGCATGCCCTGACATCCACGGCCCGCTACGGCCTGTAGTGCAGACAACAATAAGGAAAATGTACCAGGCCAATATAAAAAAATTAATTTATATAAATAAATACTTTTTTTTTTTTAAATCTCCAATATCCAGGGTCCTCATCTGCAGGGGATCCAGTCTTGTAAGCTTTTAATCCACTGGAACAGCAAAAAACAAAAAAAACCTTTTGATAATGACACTACAGTTCCTTGTACAAGGAGAAAAATGCTGCTGTAAGGTCTATATATAACCTAGGATTGGATGTATTGCTGCCCTACTGGCAGCAGCGGGCCCTGGATGTTACTATAGCCGGCAGCATGCCTACGCCTGCTAGGGCATTCTGGTGTCTTTAGTACTTCAAGCGCCAGCAGGTCCAAGCTATTAATGGCAGCCTGGGCTTGCTGGGACTTATAGTGCACCAATACAAAAATGTATTTTATGTAAAATAATATTTAAAAAACCTTGGAAATTTATGTTATTAATTTTATAGGAGTAAAAATATACACAAACCACATGATTTTAGCTAATTTTGTAAAAAAAAATTAAAACATTTGACAAAACCAAAATTGCCAAAAATTTTAAACCAAAACCCAAACACTGGGGTTGGCGCTCATCTCTACATAACACAGTTATAATACCACTCTATGTATCTAGCAGTCATTAAACCGTCTAGTTAACTAATAAAACACATTGCATACTCTATACTATACCGACTATTGTCACTTGTATGATAGAATACCAGTGAATTGATGCACATTTTGCTCAGGCATTTATAATATAAATGTTCAATTTTATGGGTTTGGGGTTTTTTTGCACTTTACAAAAAATATTTTTTAATCATGATTAAAACATTTTTATGAACTAAGTCATAGAACAAGGCAGTAAAAAGATGAAACATGCAACTTGTATAGACTGCACCCATTTTCAATGGTTTGTGTGTGCATCCACTGTACTTAAACTCTGGATCAGGTCCATAGAGTGTATTTCTAAAGTCATACTTCATTCTAGCATTGTTCAAGCATTCCCAGTGCTTCTAATAATGCTCAAGAGCAGGATAAAGATACTTCTTAGACGCCTGTGACTGCCAAAGTGAATGATTAAATTAGCAAACATGGATTTTTTTTATTGATCTTGTAGATATTTGCATACGCCCTGTTCTATCCTACCTACATTTTATCAGTATGAAGAAAGAGAAATGGAAGAAACATAAGGCTATTATAACATGGTTTTCCTATATCTACTGCTTTATTTCATTTTATGAATCCACAGGAAAAACATGGTTATTTTAAGCACTTACAACACCATAAATATATTACATGCAGTTTTCACAAAGATTTAAGGTTTATACCATACTAAAACCTAATTATTATCTGTACTATAAGAAGTATGAGGCGATTAAAATAAGTATAGATTCGTTTTTCTAGTTCAGTTTATTAAAGATGTCCTTGTTTTAAGCTACAAAGTATAAATCATTACAGCTGCTAACACCTTCCAACACAGAAACATAGATATCGATGAGCAGATAAGGGGCTGATCAAGAGCTGACTTTACACTTACTGGGCCAGATCAAACTAACTACAACAGTGAAGTTGCACAAGCTGCTTGCGTAAATTCGACTTTGACTGTTTGTCTGTTCTGCACACGGCAGATGTTACACATGGTAACTGTGGTCGGTTGTAACTATTTGGTAACTACATACGAAGGGGCGTGTCAACCCTATGCTAGCCATAAATACACAATGGAAGTAGAGGGAGGCATTTAAATTGTACAGTATGGGCTGGGTTTGGCAGTTACGACCGCCAGGACGCTACGTATGAGTACGGTTACACTTGGAAAAGTTAAGGTAGGGTTTGGTAGTTATAAAATAGCTAAATTACGGGCGACCGAGGGAGTGCCCGGGGGAGTGCATAGTGCTTACGATCGCGTAAATACGCTATGAGATCGTACTTAAAGTGCACTTAGGTCTGGATCTGACCCATTGTTAGAATTGCACCTTTGTGGAGGTGCTCACTACAGCATCTTTCACCTTTTTTGTCTTACGGACAAATGCTTCAGACATAGGATTTGGTGCTGTTCTGTGCCAGGGTTTAAGGTAGTAGAGCACCCAATATTATACCAGAGTAACTTTACTCTTGGGAGTTACACTGCTCCGTGATGGAAAAAAAGAGAAAGATTGGCATTGAAATGGGCCAGTGAGTCCCTCCCTTTGAGGTTGTGACAAATCATGACTGTTGGCATACACTTCATGCAGGATTCCAATGCCTGACAAGGCATTATTTAATACCAATTATTATTATTTTTTAATGCTGGACTGCAATGGAAAGCAGGGCTTCTGCCTCTGGTGGTCAAGGAGGTATGTGGCAGGTGGGAAACAGTGACATGATCTGAAAGTGTTAATGCCCATGCAACTCCACCCTTCCCTATGAGGAGGTGGAATTTGCCCTTTTTAAACCTTTCAGACCTGCTACATACAGGCTAGTGTTAGGGGATTGGATGCAGAAGACCACTGCCACTGTAATAGGAACTCCAGCCACAGTAGCAATGGAGTTCTGTTAGCAGATCACCATGCAATCCTAAGGTCTGTACATGCAAGGACAGACCACTCCTCTTGCATTTTATGTGCCGCGTGTAAATGAGAATCATACTTTAGGGCTTAACCATGCACTTACTGTACAATTTTAATACAATCCCCTCCCACCATGTGTACACATTCTATGCATGGCAGGTCATCCCACACCACCATCGGAAAGGCTTCCAGCACAGAAGCTTGGATGCTGAGGACACAGATCCATATTGGAAGTCTGAAGCACCCGCGTGCTCTGTAATGCAATGTGGACGTTTTCCACACACAAAAGGGTAGATCCAGAGCTACGTACGCGAGTGATTTTACGCTAGCATAAAAGAGCCCATTAGTACTTACTGCGCATGTGCGCTGCAGAGATTACGCTATGTAACTCAGAGCGTATGGGACAGTCGTATCTTCATCGTAACTATGTACGACGGGGCATGCCAGCCATACGACACCTGCCGTTACGCCTTGGAGGCGGGGTGAGGCATTTAAATCAGACGGCATGGGCGTGCTTAGGCAGGTACATATGTGTTGCCTTTACGTACATCAGTACTTACGCTGTTTAAAGTTATGGTGGGGTTCGGAAAGCATAAAACGGCCAAAGTACATACATGCGAGGGGAGTGCTAAGGGGAGTGCATAGTAAATACGCTATGCTAGGAAACGTAATGGAAAAGTAGCTCTGGATCTGGCCCAAAGTGCGTAACATGCCCACATTTCATTATTCTGGATCAAGTCCAGGAAGTGTTATCTGCTACTCCTAGAGACTGCGGAACCGCCTTTGTGTAACCTGGCACCTTACCTGCTTGCTGTTATTTGATAGTGTGCGTGTTCCTATTCCCATCATGTTTTCACTTATCTGCTGCTCTGGACAGTGACTTTAAGCCAGTAATAAAGTTACCCTGTTGCTGATCACTTCTGTGGAGTGTAAATTTGGGACAGCACATTCCCAGAGAGTAAATGTGTATCAGAATATTACACCTCCATGCTAGAGAAGTGGTATAGGGAAGGGAGAGGGCTTTTGACATTAGACACAATCACACAAATCTGGTCAATTTTCTCTGTATGATAAATATTTTTTTTACCAAGTATATTAGTATTTTTTATCTTTAGCACTATGAGTATCATAAACTGTTTATTGTCATGCCCTCCATATGAGATGAGGATGTTCAGTAAGTAAGGAAACTAAAGGGAATGTCCAATAAAAATGCAGAAAAAACAATATACCTGCTTTTGAAAAAAAAAACCCATAAAAGCATTTCATCTTGAATTCCTTTTATCATGTATCCTGACCTTTCCCTTTAAAGCACACTCAGGACTTTCTAACCCAACTGTAGTCTGTTCTTCTTCAAAGAGTGTGGTATAGCTATACCTACATCAGTTTCAAATATTAGACATTCAAAGCAGAGTAGAGTGGCTTCAAATATCTTTGAAATATTTTTCAATCCAACAAAGTTGAAATGAAAATAAAAGTACAAATAACTTCTTTGTCTTTGCTTTAATGAACACAAATGAGTGCTGCTCCAAGCAAAGCTTGAAAGACCAAAATGACTTTGCTCTGCATTGCTTCTGCATTTCAATTTCCATGTGGTTACAAGCATTTTTCCCCCCTTTTTTTTTTTTTGTTAGAACTTCCACCAATCCAGAAAAAAAAAAGAATTAAAAAAAAGTAATTTTAATGATGAGCAAAACGATACAAAAATAAAAATAAATACATTATAAGTAAAGAATGTCGCTTATTGTGATCAGGTCAGTTTGAAAAATAATGGCCAAAATCATGCAATCCCAGATTTTGTTGGCAATTATGTATGAAATTATCTGATATTTACTTGACTAATTATACCAATTAAAACATGTCACTGTCGGCACAAGAGAACAGAGAATTCTGAAATCAGCTCCAGGTATTGCAGGACAGGTCAGTATACTATATCCTGGCACCACAAGAGTCAGGCTTGCAAAGAAGTGAAGAATCCTGATCACACGCAGTGCCACTCATCTACCCAATATTAATAACTGTCTCTTTAATTCCATTCTCCGCCTCGCTGTCTCATTCAGTCTTTCACTCAGGGGCTGATCCAGAGTTTGGGAGTAAGGGCAAAACAGGTGTAAGTGTACAGCTCGGCTAAAGCATTTTTCAAAGCAAGGGGAGCTAATTACTTTTAAATCTTTTGCATGCAGGGAAAATGCTTTACTTTTGCACATAAAACTCACACACTGCATAGCTTTATGTTTAATATAAAAATTAGAGGTGAGCTTAGAAACTTCACCTCTGAATTCTAATTCTGCTTTCACAATTTCAAATTGCCTCCCCTTGCAGTTTAACATGGTATTGCAAGGTGCGTAAGTGACCTAACTTCAATGGAGGGCGTTATGCTAGGGTTACTATGGTAGCCCTAGCGTCTAAACAATCGGACAGAACTTTGTTCCGTCCCAGCCCGTTCTGAAGAAATGGGCTGTGCTTTCCCTCCGCCCCCAAAAGCAGGTGGGGGGGGGGAAACATGCAAAGTGTACAGTGCGGGAGGGGGCTCCCACGCTGCAGCGGATAAGCGGTCATATGGACTGCTGATCCGCACACTACACCTAATGCAGGCTTATGCACTCCCCTCTCGCCCGCGTACTTACAGACCCCCGCACGCACGGAAAGTGTGCGGGGGTCTGAATCCAATCCTATGTGACTACTTGTTTTCACATTTTATGTATTAATGGTATTTATTAATATTTTCAGCAAGGCTTGTATGTATAACACATAGACACAGCTATATGCAGCACACAACACATGTTATCTGACCTTATATCAATTTCCAAACAAGCGGCCTTAAGCATATTATTGAATCCTGCAGGACAGTATCTTGATTAGCAATCTCCTGCTAAGTATGTTGTTACCAACACCTAAATTAATTACAATACAAATTAAATTAAAGTGCATTACCAATGGAGTACGCTTGTGGGCATCTTAAATAACAAACTATTATGCAGAATGTGTCCTGTTCTTTAACCTTTACAATGTCCTTATGGTGTACTGGCACAGAAAAAAACACAGCACACACATCGCTCTGCAATTTCTTGGAACAGCATGCGGCTGTTTGTCGTTTTCTGGGGTAGACTGTTCCAGAACTCCTTATTTTATTAAAAGCAGCAAGATGTGACCTTGGATAACCCTCATAGTTCAATAACCTTAGTGCTAAACTATCTGTGACCTTTACTGACATTCTAATATATAATATATGAGCTATACAATAAATTCCAAGCTTTATATTAAGTCTTGACAATATTAGACTGAGAGCAGAAAATGATTTATTAGCTAAGAGAGCATTGTCTTTATTTACAGACTCAAACATAATCTTAACATCAGAAGACAGAAATAATCCTTAATATTACTGACATTTGCCTTTATGTGAAAGTAATCTTTATGCTTCTATTTCATGGACCTGTTTCTGATTTCTGGAGAGATAAAAGTTTATAGAGCTTTGTGTTAAATACTATACATACCGGTAAGTGTATATCTAAAATCACCTTTATAAATGCTGACAAGAAGCTTGGCCTTTTGTGGACAGCTTCCAGAACATTGGGCCAGATCCAGAACAACGCGTCAGAGCGAATTTACGCGTGGCGGCGATGTAAAATCGTGTCACGTAAATACTTACGTGTGGGCATGCCAATTTTACGTGCGTCCAAAATACGTCTGAAATACGTGAAGTAGGCGGGGGGTTGTATTTAAAGTGTACAGTATGGGCGTGCTTAGCTGCGTAAATTCGTCTAGCCTATACGTACGTGTGCGTATGACTGCGGTTACGTTGGAAAAAGTTAAGGTAGAGTTTGGAAAGCGTATTTTGACAAAATACGTACGTTCAAGGGGTGTGCCGAGGGGAGTGTAACGAATTTACGCGCACGAAAATACGCTACGTGAATAAACGTACGGCAAACGTAGTTCTGGATCTACCCCATTATCAGTATAACCAGCTCAATGCTCTTCATAACAATAAAAGATTAACCTAAAATTCAGAGCTAGATTTCTGGCCAGTCTTATGCTTCACCCTGAGACTACTCCCAGATTGTTCAGAGACATAGATTTTTCTTGAACGTTTGTTTCAACATTAAACAAAAAAACCTTGAAGAATCAAGGAAAAGTGGACCACTTGTAGGAGCACACCAAATTGGATGATAACAATGTAATGGGAAAAATTGCATGGGATTTGTAGAACAACAAAAAACTAGAATCTATAATAAAACTTAACTTTTAATAAATTAATAATAAAAGACGAAATATTAAAATAAAGTGTAAGGCAACCTATAGATATATATATATATAAGCGAGTTCATGAAACACAATCCAAAATAATATTAGTAAGGAGCCAAGTATGGTAGAAACAAATAGGAGATAGAATCCACTCCAATGCAAAAACTCCCTACACTGTAATATTATTACAGTTATTATGTTATTATTAATTTATTAAAAGTTAAGTTTTATTATAGATTCTAGTTTTTTGTCGTTCTACAAATCCCATGCAATTTTTCCCATTACATTGTTATCATCCAATTTGGTGTGCTCCTACAAGTGGTCCACTTTTCCTTGATTCTTCAAGGTTTTTTTGTTTTGTGTATGTTACTTGTGACCATAGCTGGAAGTACCCCCCTTCCATAATAGGGTGTACTTGAGCAATTATTTATCAGTATACAATTCTGTCTGTGCGGTCTGCTTTTCCCTACTCCCCCTTTCCTTGTTACTATTTATGTTTCAACATTGTCCACACTACACCTGAAAGAGCAGTGGAATAAAGGAAGCCATTATGCAATCTGTAAGAACTGTTTTCTGTAACATTTATTTATTTATTTATTTATTAGGGGGTTGCTTCCATTACATAGATTGATTCAGTGGTTGTTCTGTAATGAGCGCAGGGTGTGCAGACAAGGGGTAGAGGGGCCCTGCACACTGCATCCTGTCGATTGGTGGAGACTGCCCCCAGAAGCCAGCCATATCCTTGACATACTCACAGTTATTTCATACTGTCAGAAACAAGCACTTGCTGGCATACCTGGCTCAAAGAACATTTCAGATATCCTGAGATATGTGTGTGTGTGTGTGTGTGTGTGTGTGTGTGTGTGTGTGTGTGTGAGCAGGAGTGGCAGGGAAACTGTGTACAGATCCTGAACACTGGCTCATTCATGTCTTAATATGTCCCTACATTAAATTACTTCTGTCATTTTAAGAAAATTCATGCATTATATATATATATATATATATATATATATATTCATTCATCATTTGCTTATGATTTTATAAGCATAACAGGATGAAATCATCATAGTAGGTCAGGTCCACATGATGATATTTATATGATGGATTCACCAAGGAAAAGATTCAGAAATATATGCAAGGACTGCTTGCACGGACTGACTTTCAGCAGACAAGGCCTACCTCCTTAGGTTTTCCAACTAGCGTGTGCAGAAAACCACAGTAAATAAATCTAAATGGTTATGCAAGGAGAGGGAATGTTTATACTGTAACATGACAAAGCAGGAACGCCCACTTGTAAGCTCATCCTAATCAATCTTTCAAAAGTGTAATTCTTAACATATTGATCAGTTGGTCACAGAAGATGGTCACACAAGTGCTGTGGCCATCTGACAGAAACACACAGAAACTTAGTAAAATGTTGAAGTCACTTTCTGACCAAGTCTCTTTACTTACCAAAATAACTGATTCAAGCAGAGAGAGAGAGAGAGAGAGAGAGAGAGAGTGCCAAAGAGAAGAGAGTGCATCACATGCCAAAGAGAAGAGAGTGCATCACATGCCAAAGAGAAGAGGAACAGCAGAAAATATTCCCCTGGATGAATTATCATGGTAAAAAGCACTGCCAATATAAAGCCACCAAAGTCAGCTCCATCTAAAGGTCATATCTGGTATAACACCAGCTTTCTTCAGAGGGCCTTAACTGTTTTAGATAAGTGATGTACATATTTATTTGTTGCATTGTTACAACATTTAGCAACTTTTTTTTTATTATTATTAAGACATCAAAATCCTACAGTTTTATGTCTGCTGCAGATTACCTGCATCAAGGAGAAATGTAAATGATTTACACATATTTGTGACAGTATTAGTCTATGTACGTGTTGGACTCTATGCAAAAATAAAGTTTTAAACAAAATTGGGCAACTTCTAAAGTCTCAACTGTAAACCTCACAAATTTGCTGTGGTCCAATAATTTATGTTTTGATATCTATTCCTGGTTATAGAGAAGAGAGCAGAGTGTACAAGTTTGACAGATTTATATTACATACAGTATTTTATTGGAAAATTTGTTCAGTGCATGATTTGTATTCTGAGATGCCTCGCTTGCATGACTGAAGCATAGAGCTGCTGTGACATATTCCACCCGGTTATATCCTTTATTCTGCATACACAGGGGCTTATCCAGAGCTGGGAGATTAGAAAAAAACTACACCTCCAAAAAAACATGATTAACACACAGACATTGTAATCAATGCACTAAAAAAATACCTAATGTTGGGCAAAAACCAAACAAAAGTAACTTTCCTGTCTCCCCAAATGATAAATCAGGGTTATGGTGAAGAGAAATCACGCTGTTGCAGTCAAGCATTGTTAGCCAAACTTTTGGATACCAAATCCATGCGTTAGTCTCCGCAATAGAGGCTAATGTATGGATTAAGCCCTTAAATCTGGAACAGGTCCACCAAATTGGAAACTTGAAAAAAGTCTTGTTTCTACTTCTTATGTTGCTTATTTATAAACAGATATGTAATATTTTTATAACCCGTTATTGAGGTACAGTACATTATTACAAAATAATACAAATTACAAACTATGGGGTAAATCCAGACCTAAGTGCTAGTTACATTTGAACGCGTAGCGTATTTTTGCTAGCGTAGTTTCTATGCACTCCCCTAGGCCCTCCCCTCACTCGTACGTACTTTGGCCGTTTTACGCTGGTCGAACCCTACCTTAACTTTTCCTAGCGTAAGTACTGACGTACGTAAAGACTCTACGTATGGGCCTAACCCTGCCATAATGTACGATTTAAATACTTCCCATGTAATTACGTGTGTCGTATTGCTGTCCCCGCCCCTTCGTTCGTATTTACTCTAATGGTGCGTACGATCAGCGTTACGTCGCGTAAAATCTGTCGCGCACATGCGCAGTAAATACAATTTGGCTAATTTACGTGTTTGGCTAGAGTAAAATATCTAGCGTACTTAGTTTAGGATCTGGCCCAATACAACTATTTCCCCAACAGTCACGGTCAGCATTGGTTATGAATCCATGAGTAGTGTCATGAGTAGAAGAGGAAAGAGAAGCGTCTCTATATTTCTTATAATAACCTCTCTTTATTTCTACTATTGAATACTTGAGACTTTTCAAAAACACATTTTTAGTAAGAACTTTGCATAGATCCCTTTTCTTTTCCAAGGTGTATGTTCTGATCCCCCTAAGGGCTGTGTCAAGACTGGGGGAGCTAAACATTTTATAGTACTGGGAGAGTACTCCTCAGAATAATGTATGTAATAGTTGGCTTAGCAACTTTACTATTATTTCCATTCTTCAGATTACTAAGCTTTCAGACTGCTGACAACTATAAAGAGGAAGGACTGGATTCCCAGATACGATTATGCTTCTTTTCCGTGCATATTTTTAGGATCGGAGTAGCTGCGCATGCATAGTAACTTTGTTACGCAAGTTATGTAGGATTTAGGCATGGAAGTCCATTAGGCACGGGTTTATAAATTGTACTTACTGACATATGTAGGGAGGGTCGTGATTGTCTTCCGTACGTGCAAAGTTATGGGAAAGTGGGTGGGGGAAGGCATTTAAATGGCCTTTTGAGGGTGTGGTTAGTAATGTACGCACGTACCTAAGCAACTTAGGCACGTATATACGCCCATAGAGTTAAGGTTGCCCTATGGAGTCGTAAATCACCAAAAATCCGTCCGTGTGAGGGGAGTGTCATAGGTGTTGCCTTGCATCGTATGTGTGTATATTTGCGAACTTATTACACTTATTACGTATCTGTGAACCTGATCCAGAATGTATAAGTCATTTAAGTCATTTTTCATCTAACATGGTTATAAAATAAATCTCTGTTGGAGAATATTTGGTAGTAACACTTTTAGGGCGGAGCAGAGGTAGAGCCACCATAGTGATTTTTAAACACGGAAATATACAAAAACATTTGATGTGGCATTATGTTGCTTCATCATGGTATGTGGCGAGGACAAATTCAGGGTAACCATTGGGAGACTCACCTAATAGTCCACAAGTTTTACAAACCTTCCAAGAGAGTTGACTGTTGTATAGTAATACACAATGTTTGAAAAGCATTGTCTTGTTTAAATTATACTTTTATTTATTTATAACGATTACAATATTAAAAATCATCACAAGACTGGGTGGTAACAAACAGACTGGGTAGGTAAGAGGGCCTTTCCCACACGCTTACACTCTATAGGACATTAAGGACTGATATTTAAGGACAAGTGCTATATATCACACAATGGACCAGCCAGCATTAAAAGTAAATGTGCTCATTGCTCTGTATGATCCAGTCACACAGAATTGTTAGGAGAGGAAGTGAGTGAGGTAAGTGTAGGCAAGTCTCTCAATCAACTGTGAGGCATGGGAGCTGGGAAATGGGACGATAATAAGAGGGAGAGCTGGAGTCAGAATTAGGTTTTTTCAGAATTGGAATTTCAATCAAATTGCTAGAACTACAATTTTTTTATTCTGTATTTCTACATATTTTAATATTTTACGACATGACATTTTACTGTTATTCTTCATTATTAAGTAAACAACTGGACATTAATGTGACACAACCTTCAGAGAGGAATATGAGTCTGTAGTTTCCAGTGTATTAATAGTAATCACCTGAAAATGTATGTATTGTATTTAATTTCAAAAGGCTGCATATTTCAATGACTATTTGTGTAGGTGAATAACAAAAACTAGCATTCATCAAAGGACCAGAAAGGTAGATCAGCTGCCTAGAAAGATAAAATAAGCTTAACCTTAGCTTGATATTCTACTACCTTACCTACATACTCTTAAAAAAATCTATCAGTAGGTATATTTCAGTCACTTAACTGATCTGTTTGTCTGTCTGCTGCTTTTACCTTTCTTGCTTCCCAGGAGAGTTTCTGATATTTGGAAATATCTTTTTTTTTTCTGTGCCCTTATATCTCTGTCCATCTTTCTGTTAGTCTATCTTTCTGTCTGTCCCTCTGCCTGTTTGTCCGATTATTCTTTTTGTCTTCATCATCTTTACTTTTATTTTTTACAACCTTAACTTTAAATTTTTTAACTTTAGAACACAAGAACTCTGATCTCATAAAACATGGTAAAATGAAATAAGAATTGCTTACTTTGATCTCTTGGGAACTTTTCCCAGTGTATTTTAATCACCTATTTTTATTCACACTTGCTTCAAAATTAGCCCTGTAAATTGAATTCAAATAAAGTAAACTTTAGGGAAGGATAAAGAGCAATGCCAAGAATGCCACCCAGTTGGTGATAAAAAGACTGCATTCTTGCCAACAGCATCTTGCAGTCTGTAAAAAAGGAAAAAAAAATGAAACAGATGCCAACTGTGTCAACAGCTTGAATCCTATAAATTGTTTGCAAGAAAATGACACAAATCATGACAAAACTGCATAGGTGTACAGCAAATCAGAGCAGCTCATCTATTCTAACACTAAGTCAGTTGGCCTATTAAACCTCAAAACCAGATTATTAAGTTTAGCCCTTTCATGATAAAATGATGCTCTATATAATTGTATAAATTAGCACATTTTGGCAGAATTTAGCCAAACACTATTGGTTATATAGTATAGATGCTTACTGTTAATTTAGACTCCATCTTCATTGAAGATAGTGTTAAAGTTTCATGAGAAATATGTCTTCTTTTTTTTTTTTTTTTTTTTTTTCAAACAAAGGGGACATCAGTTTCCTACCATATTGATTGTAGGCCATTACAAGGTCAGATTGCTTGGCAGTGATCTATTTCTTCTCACATTCTCAGCCAAAGACTCATTCGGAAGAAATCTTAACACAAAAGAACTGAATTGCTAAATTAAGTTAACGATGCATACTGTACATCTGCTGGAACAATAGCCATTTATTGAGTAACCTGTATAATGAGTTGGATAACCTTTGTCAAACAGGTATAGAAAAGTAGTCCATCATACACCATCATTAGTCTTTTGGAGATAACACTTGACTCTAGACTTGTGATCTTTGCACCTGATCATCTAAAATGAATGAAAATAGAGAAGCAAGTAATTCATAAAAATGTACTATAACTTGGCCAGCTATCACGGAATTTGGTCTTATCTTTACAGAACTCCACACTGAATCACTCAATTAACCTGTATAATACTATGACATTGCTAATTAAACATTATTTAGATTCCAGTGCTGACTATTCATGTGTCGGTTTCACAAGCTGTTAAGCGTTATCTTAGCTAAAATTACATTTTACTTCTGTAATACTTGAAAATGAACATAGGGCACCATTTACATTACAAGTAATATATTTACGGGCATAAGTACTAAATACAGAGATATTGTCTTTTCCCATTACTTAAGTAACTTTAAACAAAACTTATTGTTAACTAAAATATCAGACCACCGGGCGTTATAGTTAACAATATGTTTGCAAACTAGGCAAATTTTTTACATAAAAGACAAGAATCCTAGTTTAAAAAATTAGAGATGAGCAGTTATGATCAGTGTAAATTAGACTGATCTGAATTAGGGGGTTCTGAGCCGCCAAATTCAGATTTGACATCGAGGCAAAATGAGGCATCCTGTAGTTTTGGATTCTGCAGAAGCCAATCTCTCGTGATTTGGCAGCTCTTTTGCTTAAATGAACGCTCCCACGTCACTTAAGATCCCAAATGACAGCGTATAGTTAAGGCAAGTCAATGGTGGTCTAAGTTTAAGATCCACCGCTGTTTGCAAGGGGAGTGTCTGTTTATGCAGTGGGCTGGAACCTGCTAAGATCTTAGCAAAGGTGCGTATATTTGCGATCTTTTCGCAATCGCATCTCTGAATCAGCCCCATTGTCTTTTCCCATTACTTAAGTAACTTTAAACAAAACTTGTTGTTAACTAAAATATCAGACCACCGGGCGTTATAGTTAACAATATGTTTGCAAACTAGGCGAATTTTTTACATAAAAGACAAGAATCCTAGTTTAAAAAATTAGAGATGAGCAGTTATGATCAGTGTAAATTAGACTGATCTGAATTAGGGGGTTCTGAGCCGCCAAATTCAGATTTGACATCGAGGCAAAATGAGGCATCCTGTAGGTTTGGATTCTGCAGAAGCCAATCTCTCGTGATTTGGCAGCTCTTTTATGATTGGAGAATTGAGGAGAAATATTTTTGCGTGCTTTGGAGGTTATATAAGGCACTGCAGCGTGATTTTTAAGCCATTTTAGATTGGAGAGTTGAGGGAAACAGTCACTAACAGTGTGACACAGCAGTAACACTGCACATTTATTTGGAAGAAGTGGTAGAGTTCTTTAGATTGTACAAGGTATATCTTCATCATTATATTTTATAATTATGTTAATTACTGTTTTAAAGCAGAATTATTCCTAGCCACTCACTAATAGTGTGACGTGTCACGTGTCACATTTATTACATGTCACATTTATTTTGTGTTTGGAGGAGGTGATTCTGTGTACAGTGTACATTAGATTATACAAGGCATATCATCATTCTATTTTGGTGTGCCTTTTTTTAATCTGCTCTACTCTACAGTCCCTTGCTGTCATACACACAATATATCAGTCTGTAGCAATCTGCATAAGGACCCTCATGTTTGTTTGTTTTTTCTGAGGCAGCAACAGAACAGGAGCATCCCAGTACTAGTGCTGGAACAGCCACCATTTCTTCTTCTATTAAAATAAATTGTCCAACAAATCACACGTTGCCAACATACTATACACCACCCACAGTGGCAAAGTAAAGCTCAGAGCATGGCCTTTATTTGTGGTTGCTAGTCCTGTTAGTCTTCATACATGCAATAGAACCCTCAGTGAACAGGTATGTGTCTTCTCCACCACCTTGTCATCCTGAAGCTGAATCTGTCACATCTAAAGCAAATTAATTAATGCCACAAATGAACACTCAGCCCCAAGAAGAAATTCAGGGTTTAAAAACTTCACATATTCAGGGTGCAATGGTGTCAAAAAATGATGTGTGAGTCCAACAATTCTGATTCAGACACTAATTCTAGAGAAGCCTATTTCCTTCATATTTAAAACCCTCCTCAAATCTGAGGATGAGCATTAGTAAAAGTAATTTTGCTGTCATGGTAGACCTAGAAATAGAGGATGCTGATGTGGAAGTTGCAAAATTATGAGGGAGATCATTGCGGATCTGACACTAAAGATGATGATGATGATGATGTTCAACTACTGTAGTTGTCAAAAATGTAGAGAATGATTTTGTTTGTGTTGAAGATACACCAGTAGAAACAATTTGTGCCAGTTATAAGTGGATTTTGATGTCTAAGCAAAGACTAAAGTAAAGTAAATCCATCTTCTCTGTGTAGAAATACTTTTATCCAAATCCTGACAAAAGTTGTCAAGGCATCTGTGCCCTATGTAAAGCCTAAGTGGAAGTAAGGACATTAAACATCTAGGCACCCCCTCTCTGGTACATCATATACAGTGAGCGCATTCAAATGATTTATAAAATTCTGTTAAATGATATGTTATAATAAGCAGTCCAGCATCAGCTAAGAGCACCATGGCTAGATCCGAGCACATGCAATCTGCATCATCCTCATTAGTGATTAGCCTTAGTCCTTCATGTCTTTTTTTATAGCGATCTAACTCTCATGACCCCTATGAGGAATTCATTAATAAAAGAGCTGCTGCTGCTCAAGTCTTGTGCCTCACAGTGCTGAAGATATAAGTTTGATTCTTAGACAAGGCCTTATCTGTGTGGAGTTTGCATGTTCTCCTCTTGTCTGCGTGAGTTTCCTCCGGGTTCTACGGTTTACTCCCACGTGCCCAAAAACATGTTAGTAGGTTGATTGGTGGCTAACTGTTGTCTTTGTAATGTAGCAGGGTACTCCGGTCCTGGTTTCCCTTGCAGCATTCCTTTTTTCTAGGTATCCTGGCTAATTACCCTGCAGCTGGGATTCCCTAGCTGTGTATTTAGTTGTGTGCAATCAGCATGCAATGAGGATGTGGCTCTCTACTTAAATACCTGACACCTGATTGCCTTTTTGGTGTCAGGTATTTAAGTAGGTCATAGCTTCTAGCGTTGCTGTCTGTGCTCCTGTTGGATTTCTGTCCCTAACTTCTGATTCTGAGTGCCCTTTGTCTCCCTGCCATGTCTCTCCTGTGTGCCCTGGATTCCTGCCTTGCCTTGATTCCTGGTGTGAGTGAAGCTACCTTCCTTTGTTGTGTGCAAACCCCCTGTCCCAGTATTTGTATTTTCAGTTTATATCCAGCCTTGTGCTGGTACATGTGCTGTTTCCACCTGCACCTATTGTATACTCCAGTCATGAACTGGTTAACCACTGTGTTTACTCCATCTGCACCTCTTGCATACTAAAGTCCTGAACTGGTTAACCTCTGTTCTATTTCCACGTGCACCAATTGTATACTCCTGTGCTCACAGACTCTGTGCTTATTCTACCTGCACAAACTATATCCAGCATTGCGCTGGCACAATACTGTGAGTCTCCAGCTGCACATTTATCTGTATTCTAGTCCTGTACTGGTTCTGTGCCACTCCACCTGCAGTTATGTGTATTCTAGTCCGGTACTGGTTCTGTGCCACTCACCTGCATGCTATCTTGCCTAGCCTTGGCTGTCTCCTGTGTAAGTCTGGCCTTCTACTATCTCCCTCTTTCTATACAAGTTTGGTTCTGGGGGCCGCAACCTGCTGTTGGGGTGCAGCTCCAGTCCATCCCCACCATCAGGGTTTCTGGCAAACACCACCCAATAGTTAGACTCAATGCCCTGGTAACTGTTCTCGTAACACTAACAAAATTAACCCTAGTGTACAGTTTGTGTGTGGTAGGGAATGTGGCTCCAGAGGGGTGGGTGACTGACAAATGTTCTCTGAATAATAACTGGGTTTGGGGAAGTTTGAAGAAGGGTTGCTTCACATTAAGGTAGGTGGATAGGTCAGACTAGATGGGCTCAGTGGTTCTTGTCTGCCATCATATTCTATGAAACAACAACTGTCTGTGGAACAAGCTTTTTGCCACAAGTGTGACAGCTGTCACCGTGTTGGAAAGCACATCCAATATCTGACCTTTAATAATTATTATGCATGGTAGACATAAAAACTTGTTTACAATAAGATGAAATAAAATCCACTGTATAATAACCCAGACACAACTACAACTGTTGATCAGACAGCTGTGGTTGGATGACTCTAATAGAGATGTAAGTGATAAGTCCAATAAATGGTTCAGAGATGTTAAGTATGGGGGGGTTCTCATGTGAAGATAGTGCTTTGATTGATGATAAGTAGTGGTAACAGTTTGCAGCACACAGTTAACAGATAAATGCTATATCACATCTGGTGGGGAGTATTGTACATTACGTGGTGAAGGCTTCACAGATCCATGTGCTGGTGACTACTGACTTCTCCACTTCAAGCTGTAATTGTGTAGCATAGACACCAGAGGTGCAGCTGTATTCGGCGGTTCACCGCTCCATCAGCTGTGAGTTCCGGTGCCATTATAGCCCCTGTAACACAGAGCGTAGATGGGAAGAAGGCTGTATGGAATCCTCAAAGAGGTCCACTATATTGATGCAGCAGTTTCCAAGATGAGTCTTACAGCGTGACCGCACTGGGTCTGCTGCTGCCGCCGAACAGTGTTGGCTGTGGGAGTTCTGTATAATTAAATTAGCCTTTACACAATTTTATCTCAACTCTGCCGTGGCTTGAAAGTGTCAATCCTTTCTCATACAATGTATGGTAGGCAGTAATCGCAAATATCAAGTATCTTCACAAAACTGATACAGATAAATATTATTATCATAAATAATCCCATCTCAGATGTATTATCTCCATGACTACTGATTTAAGATCAGCTGCTGCTTCCACCATAAAAGAGACCTTACCTTGAATATCCGGGTCACTATTGACAAAGGGCGATGCCCGAAACGCGTTTAGGATCTGGACTGTGAAGCAGCTGTCGTGTACCTTCTAACCGCCGAAGCATTCCCGATGCCCTAGGACTTGTCACATACTGCTGCCTGGACGTCCATTGCATTGCAGCCTCCTGGGACTTCTGTTGTACCTCGGTAGGGGTTTTGTTTTACCCCTCAGCTTGCGATCTTTTATAAATGTATTTTGTGTGTCACTGTTTTTATATACTATGTGTTCAGTAAAATTTTGATTTTCGATTCCATGGTTGAGGTCTATGGTCTTTTATCTGTGTTTTTTACTGACCCTCTCCTTTCTTTTATCCCTATGTACCTATTTGGATGAGAGTCTGGGCGTTATATACAGCATAGAACATTTAATGGAACACTATGTGGATTTAACCCTTCACCTGTGTGCCGCTTAATATATGGACTTTTATTATGATTTGATGTATTTTAACATTGATTATCTAGCGCTGTGATCTTTACCTACTATTTCTTTATATAGACATGTTTTTAGAGTATTTGTGGACACTCTTAGGTAAATTTTGTGCTGCAAGATATAGCGCTTTTTAAAGATTCCAGCCCTCAGTTTTTCCCATACTTAACATCTCTGATCCATTTATTGGACTTATCACTTACATCTCTATTAGAGTCATCCAACCACAGCTGTCTGATCAACAGTTGTAGGTCTGTCTGGGTTATTATACAGTGGATTTTATTTCTTCTTATTGCAAACACGTTTTTATGTCTACCATGCATAATAATTATTAAAGGTTAGTAACTTTGGACCGTATTCAGACCCCCGGCTGCATTGCATATGCGGCCGGAGTTTACCGACATGAACTACTGTGCATGCGCAATAATTTTGTTACGCTATCTACGTTACTTTTTGCAACATAGATTGCGCATACACGGTCTTTAAGACCACGTATATGCAATCTACTTTGCAAAAAGTAACGGAAAACTCCGGCGCATATGCAATGCGGCCGGAGGTCTGAATATATCCCTAGCGCTTATTGGTTTTTTTGTTATTACTTTTTAAAGGATCGTCTCCTCCTTTCACAGCTGCTGGGATATCCCTTCTAAGCACTTACTGCACCAACGCAATCTTCCCAGCCTAAGCGCTGATACCCCCCTTTTTTTCACATCCAATATCTGCCATTAATTCTGCTGTTGTGAAGCTTAGTTGAGTCAAGTGTTCACACTGCCAAATCTCATCGGGATTATATTTTTCCAAAACAGCAATTCCTCAGCTCTCCTGTGACCATAAAAAGTTACTGTCTAATCAAAGAGGTCTGTAACGTTGAGGTTTCCTTGTCACCGCAGATAGCCCTGTTGCATCTCTACCCCTCGGAGTACACATCAGATTGTGCATATATTATTGGCCATATCTTGCTGGCAGCTAAAACCCAAATTGGACATTGCCGGAAATCTTAAAACCCAAACATTGCCGGAAATCTCAAACTATCCCCTCAATCCCTAAAGTCAGGGCAAAGGTTTTTTTTTGCCACACGATGGAAACTTTAGATATTCCCTACTCCACTAAGCCAACCTCCCCGCGTATGCTCTGGTATAGGTGGACGGAATATATTAAAAATAAGAATCGAGTATCTCCTGCCTCTTCTGTAGTTCTCATCGAAACTCCTGAGAGTTCTGATCCGGAATCATCGGCCGCTAACTGAATACCTAGACTGGCTCCCAGCGGTTGACTCCCTCCCTTGGTGACCCCCGGGTGGCTTGTTCCACCCCCCTTCCTTCCCTGCCCACTTCTGAATTGATAGTTGAACTGGTACTCGTTATTGTAGCTATGATATTACTTTTTAATTTGTGTCTGTAATAAGTATACAAAGTATTGGAAAGTGTATGTTTGTATATTTACAAAAGTGCCATGTGGGCTTCCCCTTCCCCCTTCTTTTTTCTGTACCCCGTTATTTTATATGTTTGGAAAATTCAATAAAAATGTAATGTTTAAAAAAAATAAAAAAAATAAAAGTTACTGTCTACAAAATATCATTGCACAGAAAATCCACGTTGTTCAGATATGTGACAAGAGGAACGGGTCAAACTAAAGATTATATGACTGTGACAGCGCACCAGTGGCAGATTTACAGGGGGGCTATCATGGTGGTCACCCCCCCCCTCCATCCTAGAGGTGTGCTGGCCAGGTGCCCCTTTCCCTCCCTCTCTGTATCTCAGCCTCAGCAGCACTGCTGTCTAAAACTGAAAGCAGACCCAAGTTGCTACTCTAGCTGTCCAGGTGTGTGCAGCGCATGGGAGAGACCACTCTGGGTCTCATGCGGGAACGATAGGAAAGTCAGTCCACAGTCCCCTGAGAGTGACTGATGTCCGGGGAGTCATCATGTGTGTGACTGACACCAGGGGTTTCTGATAATAGTTTCTAATAGTCATGAATGTTACGTTGTGTTACTGATTGCAAGATGTGACACCTTGTATGCCCCTAACAGTGATAATGTTACCCTGTGTGTGTGACAGTGATAATATCACCATGTGTGCCCCTGACAGTGATAATGTCACCCTGTGTGTGCCCTGACAGTAATAATGTCACCCTGTGTGTGCCCTGACAGTAATAATGTCCACCCTGTGTGTGCCCCTGACAGTAATAATGTCGCCCTGTGTGTGCCCCTGACAGTGATAATGTCACCCTGTGTGTGCCCCTGACAGTGATAATGTCACCTTGTGTGTGCCCCTGACAGTAATAATGTCACCCTGTGTGTGCCCCTGACAGTAATAATGTAACCCTGTGTGTAACCCTGACAGTAATAATGTCACCCTGTGTGTGTCCCTGACAGTGATAATGTCACCCTGTGTGTGTCCCTGGCAGTGATGTCAACCTATGTATGACCCTGGCAGTGATGTCACCCTGTCTGTGCCCCTGACAGTGATAATGTCACCTGTGTGTGCCTCTGATAATGATAATGTCATCCTCTGTGCGCCCTTTACAGTGATGTCACCCTGTGTGTGCCCCTGACGGTGACAATGTCACCCTGTGTGTGCCCCAGACAGTGATAATGTCACCCTGTGTGCCCTTGACAGTGATGTCACCCTATGTGTGCATCTGACAGTGATAATGTCACCCTACTAAAACATGGGGGGTTGGCACTCATAATCTATATATAATATTACAAGTAAGTCATTGTAAAAACTTTTTTTCATTACTTTAAAATCCAATCCAATTCTATTCAACATATTTCTAAAACAATCTACCATTTAATCAGCTACTAAAATGATTACGGTATGTGTCAAAATGAGAACACTATTAAATTGTTTATTCATAACATCAGTATATAGATTATTTAATAAAAACAAAAACATATTTGCTTCTACGAGATACAGACCACAGCTCAGTTGGGTTACGTTGCCAGGCAGAAAAATCATACCAAGTCATTTTACAAATGTAACACTGTAACACTCTCATTCATTATATTAGCCACTGTAAATATATGCACCTATGCACCTATGTTGCCATCAATCAACCAATCAAATTGTCTTTTATATATAATTATCTGCTTTGTGTTCTTTTTCTTTGAAGAAATGTACAAATTCAAAATGTGTATTAGCATGTAGAAGTACTATGTGGGATTTATGGTATGCATCCTCTACCATTTACAGAAATGAGTAGCATTCCTATTTTTTATTACTTCTGCATCATTCCCATCAAAATAGATTTTTTTCAGAATGTTAATAGATTTTCTCTTTTCCTCGGAGAGACTTTGGTGACAGTTTGCTGAATTTCATTACTACGTTCATTATCACTGGCATAGGAGTGTTATGAACCCAGTGACATATTTTCTGTGTCATATTTCCTTTTCTTTCTGCATGAATGACTGTAGAATTTTGTACATTTCTTGCCAACATGTAAGTATTGACTTTCTCTGAGCTATTGCAAAAAACGTGTCTCTTCTACTTCACAAAAACTCTCTGATTTGCTGTAAACGAATTTCTAAAATTTCACTTAAATTCAGATTTACTGTATTGATCTTTGAAAAGTTTTTCTAGTCGTTACATATGTAAAGTTAAAAATTACATTTAAAAAAAAACAATAATATAGCTTTATTTTCATCCTAGTGGATTGACAGCCTGACCCAGTTTCTAACATTAAAAACAAGGGGGGAAAAATAAAAAAAATAAAAGAATGTATTTGGGGAAAACCTCATGGAAATAATGGGCCTGATCCAGACCTACGCCGTTGCGCTGTGCTTACTAAAGCACAGCGTATCGGCGTTCACTTTCCCTGACACTCCCCCTGTGCGGGCGTATGGCCCCTTCCTTATGCTGGCTGAAGGCTACCCTAACTTCAGCCGGCGTAAGGAAGGGGCCATACGCTCGCACAGGAGCGGATGGCCGCTTAGCCCGCCCTCCTACCCTCATTTACCTACCTCCCCCAGCCCACCTGCACTAACCTTAACGTAGGGACGCTGGAGGACGTCCCCTCCAGCGCCCCTACGGCGCTGCTACGGACGCCTGATCCAGGATCGGGCGTTGCCGTTGCAACGCCGGGCAACATCTGCCCGGCGCATGCGCAGATCGGCTGAAAAGCCGATCTTACGCTTACGCCCACCATCCTAGCGATGGAGGGCGTAGGCCCTTTGTGTTAAAGGTATATACTTATACATTAACACTGCCAGAAGTTTTTGTATTACACAGGAGCAATCATTTCCTATTGTAATGGCAGGAATAGTTCTAATAGCCTCAGTCAGCAATAAAGTATAAAAAAGTAGCATATCGTATCGGCGTTCACTTTCACCGACACTCCCCCTGTGCGGGCGTATGGCCCCTTCCTTACGCCGGCTGAAGGCTACCCTAACTTCAGCCGGTGTGAGGAAGGGGCCATATGCTCACACAGGAGCGTATGGCCGCTTAGCCCGCCCTCCCACTCTCATTTAACTAGCTCCCACCGCCCACCTACACTAACCTGAACGTAGGGACGCTGGGGGACGTCCCCTCCAACGTCCATACGGCGCTGCTACGGACGCCCGATCCACGATCAGGCGTTGCCGTAGCGACGCCGGGCAACATCTGCCCAGCGCATGCGCAGATCGGCTTTTCGGCGTAGGTCTGGATCAGGCCCAATGAGAGGTTTGAGAGTGATGTTTGCAGCAATAAGATCTGTACAAATGACAAAGGAAAAATCATGAGTGCTGTCATTCACTATCAATTTAATCAAGACAGACTAAGAAATACCATTTACATCAGCAAATCTTCTATACAAGGGATTTGGTCTTGACCATAACTGAGCTAAGCCAAAAAAATCCATTATTAGAGAGTGATTAAAAATGGACAATCAAAGCATAACTTTATCCAATATTACAGCATTTTCTAAGATGTCAGCATATGTATTGTATTGCTGCAATACTTTCCATTTTCATTATCACTAGAGTGTAAGCAAGTCAGCAAAATCTGCTAATTCCAGCTGACAAATATACTCAATGAGCAGGTGTTAGGTCATTATTTGTGAGCTGAGTAGATAATGGCTGTATATTAAAAATAAAAAGCAAATACTATTCTGCAGCAATAGAAAGAAATGTATTAACATCTACTGCCCAGCATTGGCAGCAGAGGGTTAAAACCTTATTATCCTACTCCTCCCAGCAGCCAATGTGAGTAAGCGGAAACAAAGCATCTGCATAATTTATTAGTGTTAGCAACTTTGGGCCTGATTCACACTTAAGAAGCTTCTGCTTCTTAAGTGCGTATCTGTCCGAAATGACCCACTGCGCATGCGTAATATGTCATTTACGCTATCTACGTGCCAGATCTCTGGAAAACAGCTACAAACGTTTTTTATGAGGCTTCCAGCATGGAGCTAAATCCACAGTTTCATAATAAAAAAAAAGTCAGCACCATCTGATACTTTTTGTTGTCTTTTCCTGATTAGCCACAGACTTGTTTTTACTTAGCTGCCTTTGGTGTTTATTTTTGTTTTTAGGCACTTGGGATTTTATCTGCATTGTGTTTGGCTGTTATGTGCCTGTAGGTAATCTGCCATATGTGTGTCCCGATCCACAGTTGTAGCTGTATTTGCATGTGGATCACACTAAACATCCCATTATTTGTGTATGGACTCTCCAGTTTCAGAATGCATTGTTTATTTATGTCCCAGTGTAGATCGGGCCCAGAGGGTGTGTGTGTATTATTGGACACTATAATATTCTAAATATTTTAATTATAAGATATATGTACAAACCAGTTTTCAATTCCCTCTGCAATAGCACATCCCCCTTATCTGAAAGGTTATTTAGTATTAGTCAGACACAACAGGTGGAATAATTGTGCATTGAGGAGGAATTATTACAGTCAATTTTTCCTTTTCAAGCCATAGTTCACACTGAGATGTACATAAGCGCAAATCCAGTATTTCAATATGTGAAATAGAAGGCACTGTGAACTAATAAATGAGAGCAATCATGGATAAACATAATGGTAGAAAATCTATAACATAACACAAAGCATGTCTACTAGCATACTGTAGAATGTGAAAAATATAACGTTTTTTTTATTTTTTTTTAACGAGATCTAAAAGTGTTTTTTGTTATTTTTTTACAAAATTAAAAATACTGTGAAGTGACAAATATTTTCATCCCCAAATTTGATCATTTCTGACAGTATTTAAGATGTAACTACAAAAATAGAATTATTGGTAAACCATTTGTATTGGTAGATCAAGTATGTCTGGTATACGTCTTTTAACCCAGTTTGTTCCTCTATCATCCAGAAGCACTTTAGATTTACAGATCTTCATATAATCTTATCAATTGCAAAAAAAAATTCTAAAATAAAAATAGAGAAAAACCATCTTTGAAAAATATGGGAATCTGATACAGTATATTGTGATTTTTATTCGGACTTGAAGGGTGAAACTTTGTTTGAAAAATGTTCTAATTCTACATAAAAAAAACTAGTCTCATCTTCAGGATATAATGGAACTTGTGTTCAGTACCTTACGCCCTATTCAAACTTCAAAGCCATCCCCATTTTAAGTGAGGATTGCTTAGAATTAAGGTCTGATCTGCAGATTGTAAGGATAGAGCTGGGATCCGGCATAACTACTAGAGGTGTAATTCTTCGACCTCAGAAATATGGAACACAGCTTACTAAGGTAATCATCATGAATGTCTGCATTAATCAAGAAGTAAAGGTAAAAGTTATCATTTAAAGGGACATATTTACTAAGCTGCGGATTTATAAAAGTGGAGATGTTGCCCATAGCAACCAATCAGATTCTAGCTGACATTCTTTAGTATGTAAAAAGAAAGAGCTACTGTAGAATCTGATTGGTTGCTATAGGCAACAGCTTTCCTTTTCCAAACCCGCAGCTTAGTAAATCTGGCCCAAAAAGTCATGCTAATAGTAATAGTACAAAGTTAAGTATAAAAGTCTACTACTGAATCTGAAATACCCCCTCGACTACAGCATTAGATGTGATACTTAGGCCCCATGAAGATGGGCTACTACGGCATTCACCAATAATGTCTGAATTAATCAAGAAGAAAGTAGAGAGTTCAAAAGTGCATTGATGGTAGATATACATAGAAAAGGCAGCATTGCATCTCACCAAAAAAGATCATTGAGAAAACTGATGTGTAAAGAAGCAACAATTTTTTATTTTTTTTTAAATAGAGGTCAGACAACTTGTCAAGATAAAACAGCCATATAAGAATGCAGTAGAATACAGTCCAAAGAACTCGAAAGTGGCTCTTAAATATGATGTACTTTGATAAATAAAATTTGATAAATAATTGATAAATTTGGGTTGCCAAATCGCCGGATGTGTGGCGATTTAGTTTAAAATCGCACACCCGTTTGTTAAGAAAAAATAAATAAACCTTTTAATAAAAATTAATTGTTAAATAGCCCTTTGTTTTAATAAAATGCATGGTGCAGCATACCATTAACCTAAGAAAGTGACAGCACTGTCATTTTCAAAGGGACATTGAAGAAGATGGACCTGTCTCTTACAGGAAGATGGCTCATGAACCAGCACCGACACTCCTGATGTATTCTATCAAGAAGACTTTAGAAATGTAAGAATTAATATTTTTGTTTAATTTATAATAACGTTTACACCATGCCAGCATGTGAAGGGTTAATGACATATTGCGCCATGCAGTTTATCAGTACAAAGGGCCATATCACAATTTTTACTATAGGATACATTCTTTTTTTTTTTTTTTTTTACCATTTTCGAGGAGTGGGAGGTTGTAAGTGAGTGTTAATTTTCAACAAATTGACCCTCACACCCACCTCTTTTTTTCTTGCCATTTATTGGAAATTTTACAAATTGCTATATAGTAAATATCGCCATGGTGATGTTAAAAACAGCAATTTAGAAAAGGCATTATTTCTGGCAATTTAATGGCGATTTGACTTTAGTAAATCTAGACTCTTGAATTGGAAAGTAGACATTAACTTGAAAACCACAGTCTCTGTAGATAGTACAGAAAATGAACAGACTGTTACAGGGCTGTAATCCTCTGGCTCTCCAGGGGATGTAATACCCCAAGGTCAGGCATGCTTTGGCCAGGTGTCAGCTATGCCCATGTAGTGAGACTATATGGGGACTGCCACACTGCTGAAATTCATAGATCAAACTATGCTGAGCAAGAATATGTTCTATGACAGGGTTCATCCTTTAGCAACATTGAATGGTGATTGTGTGTACCCCACAGAACATAATTTGTTGGTTTGCTTTTTTGGAATAATGTGGAGTGAAGAAGATATGATGTTTTTGTTGGCCATACATGGAAAATCTAGTCATCGTCTTACTCCTCAACATTACCATCATCACTTATATCAAACTTGGCAACACACAGTATGAGTTCATTACCACTAGAATACAAAGTAACATAGCCTAAAGAATATTGAGGAATGTGTATTCCTTCTATTCATAATAACTGTAGCTCATCTTAATTATTTAAGTAGCCTCCTAAGACAATAACTCCCAATGTTGCCAGATGTGCTAAACACTAAATACATCATGGTAAGTGTATCTCATGGTCTTTAAATAGCCCTCTTTACCTTCCAGAATTTATATGGACTGTCAAAGATTATAAGTTCAACAATTACAACTGAATTAATCCACTGCTATGATTCTATGCATTGGTGACAACCCAAACTGCACCAGTCAAAAAAACCTGTTTTGTGCTGCAGTCTGTTAGTGAAATATAATAAATGATATCTCCACATCACACCAAATCCCTAGAATTCCCTTTAACCCCACCAAATCACTCCAACTGCAGCAAGCCACTTGGAGCTTTGGCAAACAAGAGGATTAACTGATAAAGTTATTGGATCATTCCCAACAGAAACCTCCATTCATTATTTTACACAGGTCATGAACACTTACTGGATCGCTTTCTAGCTCTCCTAGATGCATGTGCTAAAATGGCTACTGATATCATAGAGCAGCCCACCATAGTGCAATCCACAACATGTAAGATGCAACATTTTGTCGGAAATGATATTATTCCTTGAATATGTATACGGATTTTAAGCTGGTAAAATAGTTTGATTCGGAACCCCTGAAATTTGGTTCTGTCGGATTCATGCAAACATGAACCTCATATAGATAGAGAGAAGAGGAGCGATCATCTCCTTTCAAATTGCCTAAACCACTACTCGCTCTACATCAAGGCATAAGGACTGAGCAGGCTCTTGTTCTGGGATGCCGGGGGAGCTGGCTTCCCGTATTGTACGCTGGAACAGTGGTGTCATGTGTTACTGAATCAACTTGTCTTTACATTTAAAACATTTATAGTGCACAATATTGTATGCAGTGTAAGAGTATGGTTTATAAGTCAATTTGAAATATCTATACTTGTCTGTGCTTTTCTTAACATGGTAATTGGTACAGTATACATTGCAATATACCTATATTCCCTGTTGACGTATCCATCCTATTTGAACTAGACACTTCAGTGATGTGGTGTGGCTATATACAGGTGAAAACATGATGCAGAGGAGTGTGATTACAGTTATTACGCTTACAAGACAACCCCACAAGCCTTCTAACAGGATGTGTCCGAAGCTTGATGACTTTTTACACTGCTGATTATTCTTGTCCGCAAATCCTAGAACATATAACAATATAAAGAATGTACAAGCAAATAAATAAAATGATTAGGAATATATTGGCTGCGATATGTAAAGAAACAAACAATGAAATATCAGAATAATGAATAATTAAATGTAGGTAATCACTTGATGGTTTATTTATTATTAAATGAATCAGAAGTGCAAATGATAAAAGAGTATGACATGTTTGTACTATATTCATTTGAATGTGCTTATGACTGGGGCCCCTTCCCATAAAGTGTCTTTGCAAACTGTACTGTTATATGGGAAGTAAGTAGATGTCTTAATACATCATTTATTATAATTACATTACATATGTAGTATGTTTTTGTTGAACCAACTTGACTTTTAATATACACACTTAGATAGTAAAGCCGTGCTGTAATTTCTTTTTTAATTATAAGTTTCTATAAAGAGATCAGAACATAATCATAAATAATACAGAGAATGAAGTCAATGTAACAGTGCTGCGACACCTGCTTTTACCTTCTATTCAAAGTGAAAAGAAAATGTTATTTATACTTTCATTTATTTTGTTTTCCGGTAAATTCAGCAATGCTAAATGGAAACATATGCAGAGGTATTTCATCAAACACCATCTAAAAGGGAGTAAGATTTGGGCAAATAATTTTGATAAGTGCTTCCCACTAATGAAATTGACATTATGAAAAGCATCCTTTACCGCATCCACTGAATGTTATTTGCTATTTCCAGAAATGTAGCAATTGTGCTAGCAGACACTAGGTGAACATCTTGTAAGCTTTTATCACAGTGTGTATGTGCACCCTGCCTTGTGATAATGCTTACAGACTATGCAAATTATAAATCCTTTTTAAAATCACCAACATTGTTTGTAAGCCCCAGGTTGCTGTCATGTTAATAAGTGGTAATGAAGTATTCACTGTATGATCTGAATCAGCTGTGATCTAGTTCTGAATCATTCACTTCACAGTTATCAGTCTCCTGTAGGGTTGCAGCTTTTTCTCTGTCACTGTTTTCTAGAAATTAATATGATACTGCCAGAAAAGGGAGAGGAAAAAATTATTTATGACTTTCCTAAAAAAGTTCCTTCAATACTCTGGACCAGATCCAGAGTACTTGAACAGCGGATGTGAAAATATTCTTCCTGCACTGCTGGTAGATGCTGTGAGGTGTTTCAAATGCGTTACACAATACACCTGACTAGAATAATCTGCCACTTATAAGGCTTAAAAAAATAAAAATAAAAAACACGATCGAGAAGGATAACTGAATGCTGCCTAGGCATGAAGGCATTTAAACACCTGCCTGTACTCTGCTGGCACCATTCAGCCTTGGGGTTTTAGATTAGGGTAGGTTAACCAATGGGGTTTTAGATGGGGGGCGGGTATGGGCGGGGTAACCTGGGGTTTATAAGGCGGGCGGCCATTTTAGTGGGATCCTTCTGGCAGAGTTCCTTGGTGGATGAGTATCATTTGTACTTACCTGTCAAATTGATCTGTCTGCTGTATCTTTTCTTTGCTTCTTGTCTTTGTCTTTCTCTTCTTCTTTCCTGTTTCTTTCCCTGCTTCTTCTTTTCTGTTGAATAAATAAAAATAAAAAATAAAAGTTTTTTATTATTGTTTGTGCTTCAATTTAAATCAAATAGGTGGAAACACATGCCTTAAAAATAATGCTAAATGGGCATTTATTAATTAATGTGAGTCAGAAAGAAAATGTAAATGCTTAAGAACCTTTCAAACCTGATTCAGAGTTAGGGTGCACTGAAAAATGAGCAGTATTTGAAATCAGATAGGTTCAGAGGTGTAATACAGCATCCTATAAAAGTCTGCGTGTTTCAAAACTTTCTTTTTTGTTGAAGCAAAAAACTAAACAAAAAACCCTTAAAAAATTAATTCATGTATTTAAAAAAAAAAAAATCCTAGTCATATATGCAGAATTACCCTGCTATTCAAGTTGAAAAGTCAGTATATTGTAGTGTGTTTAGATTGAGTTTTAAAATATTTTTTTAATTTAGGAGATTAGCATTTGTAAGGTGCGTAAAGCAAGGTTCAATACCAAGAACAAGGCCATTTTGGACTTACACATATATGAGTCCCAGATGGTGCAAAATTTTTATTTAGAAGTGCGGGGAATCCGTCCTACAAGTGCGCTTGCAGCAGCACTAAGCTACACACTTTCTCATATAAATATAGTGGAAAAGCCTGTTCCACTAGTGCAGAACGCGCTAAAGCGAACACGGCAGATCAGATACTTTGAGGTTGCTTTTTGTATGCTAGCTCCTGTTCTGCACATCTTAAGCTAATGCCTTATTCCCACACACTGATATACTGTAAACTTGTTCAAATGTGCTCAATATATCATCAGATAGAGTTTGTCATCCTGTGTGTCTCTAGGACCAGAGGACCAGATTCAGAGATTGAAAATAAATTAGTCCTGGGCAAAACTATTTTTATTTTAGGGGGAGTCAAGTAATTTGTATTCTTTGCATGTAGAGATATATATTTGAATTGCTTACTGCACAGATACTGACCAGCTTTATGTTTACACCATTGTTTTGACTTGGGCTGGGAAACGTCACCTCTCAACTCTAATACTGTTTGCAACAGTTGAAATAGGACTCCCCTGCAATCAGCATGGTTTAGCCCAGGAAAACTTTCCTCTCTTATTTTTAGTCTCTGAATCTGGTCCAGAATCTCCAATTTTTATCACATTTTCAACAGTTTATTAGCTTGTTTCTCTAGCAATAAGTGCACTGGGCATTACCTTGTATTGTCTAACTTTTTACATTACAGAAATATTTATGATCTCAACATAATATCAACTTTACAAGAAACGGAGAGAATATAAAACGTGAGTAAGAGAGGGGATAACGAATGTGCATGAGGGGGATTACACCCCCTGCAGTGGGATACCCTATTGGCCACTTGACACCTCGTGGCATAGGGGGGTCCAATTGGAGGGAGTATTAGATGGCCCCAGGGAAGGAGCTGGGGGGGGATCTTATAAGAGGGAAGGACAATACGTTTGCTTTTGTTGCACACAAATACTAACTAACTTTACTTATAATCTGTTATATAGAACTGGGCTAGGAAACAATTCCTCTTAACTCTAATACTGTTTGCAACAGACGATCTTTGATCACCTGAGTGACAGGAGTAAGACTTTACACCTGATCAAAACGATATTGAACTGTACAGCAGGCAAATTTCATCTGCTGAAAACTTTATTAGAGTTTAGAGGTGATTCTTTCTAGTGTAAGTCTAAATAAACGTAAAGCTGATTAATAACTATGTGCAATACAAGAAAGCAAAGTATTTTTCCTGTATGCAAAGAATAAAATTAATTTGTATCCCCTGAAATTCTACATTCTTCTTCTCAGGTTTAAATTTATACCTGGTTTCGTTTCATTTTCAAGCTCTAGATCCAGTTCAAAGTATGAAGCTCTAGATTACAGATATATGTATACAATTAAATGTAGATTGAAGCATAAGAATACATAGACTAATAAAACTAATTTTACAACCAGTAAACAATTTATTGTAACATAACAGTGACAATGAGATGTAAATATATAAATGATACATACCCTCCAACTGTACCGATTTAGCCGGTACAGTACCGTTTTTTAACAGTCTGTACCGGCAGAAGAGGCTGTACCGACTTGTCCCGATAATGGCACAGTCGGTGGTCAGCCAGAAAATTCCCCCATACTTACCTAGGATCTTCTGCGGTCTGTTTAGCGCCTGGCACTTTCTTTCTGTTTAGACCGCAGCGGAGCCGCTGCTCCGCTATGGTCTAAACAGAAAGAAAGTGTCAG
>WWET01000607.1:126028-141301 GCA_011038615.1 Limnodynastes dumerilii
CAGCGTCCCCCATTAGGATCCAGGACTTAACTTACTTACCTGCAGTTTTGCCGCTGCGCTCACTGCAGCACATCCCCGCCTCCTTCCCTGTAGTCCCGTCGCTGCTCTTCTCCTATGCGGCGGGACGCAGGCTGTAAATGACGTTGTGTGACCCCAGGTCACGCACCGTCACTTCTACAGGGAAGGAAGCCGGTGATGAGCTGCAGTGCAGTGAGCGTCAGAACCACAGGTAAGTAAGTAAGTGGAGAATGAACTCCAGTACTTGGTAAGTTCCGGGGGGGCCTGTGCTGGGCCCCCCTAGCTCAGGGGCCCGGTCGCAAGTGCGACCGCTGCGACCGCTATAGCTACGCCACTGCTTACCACCCAACTTCCCCGCCAATACCCTGTCTTCACCTCTTCAAATTGCACACCTCACCTCATGTCAGAGGAGACAGGCCAGGACACCGGGTCAGGTGACCTAGTGTTTTGCACCACTGATGACAGGTATTTCTCTCCACAAGTGTTCTATGTTAAAGTTCTTTGGTTACACCCCCACCTCTATATCCTATCACATATGGGAGGGAGGGAAATTTATTTACATTACAGTAAAAATTTGTTGGAAGCAACAGTTTATTGACTTTGTCACCTGACCAAAGCCCACCCTGCCAGCCACTCGCAATCCCCACCCATCCTATTTGTTTATTATGCTAGTGAACATTTTCTACATGGAGTGAGGCCCAATTGGTTGTTTATGGTCCCTTTATCCTATGCAACTTTCTGTTTTTAAGTTATGAAAGGTCTATGCTTAGTGGCCATAATCCAAGCTACTGACTCCTGTCATTGAATCCACCCAACAAAAGCTGGGACACACTATATAGACATCCATGCACTTGCATGGTAACTATGAAAAATATCTCACATGACCTCAGAGAAAGCATTGCGTTTAAGGTATAGTTTATTATTCATTATTCTTTTACTGACATTTGCCCTAGCTCTGCAATGGTTGCTTAAAGGCTGTTATTAATTGACATGTGCCTCCAACATTAGCTTTTTTTTGTATTTGTTTATTTGCACCAAGTTTCTTCTTTTTCCAAGTCACCACAGTTTAAATTTGCTGCTGACACTGTTAATAATTTACTCAAACAATGTGAACTAGTATAAACTGGGGTTATTATTAAGAGAAAACATGAGTGTCGCAGTAATTACTCATCTATATCTTATTTCCCCTTCATAAAATTCTATATGTTACTTAAAGGAAAAATTAAATGATTTGATTAAAATATAGAAGGAAAAATTAATTTATGGTAATACTAATTGTGTATAACTTTTCCAGATCAGTAATTTCCATGCTATTCATGGTCAAGCTCACTGAATTAATGTTTAATATTATAAATTAACAATTCTAGTTATTAATGTTGGGGGGAAAATCTGCAAGTGCATTCAACTGTATATTCCTTTTTTTTTTTTTATACAAACGAAGAAAAAAAGAAGCTTTTCTGTTGAAAATATATTATTATATAAGTATCCCCCACCATTGCAATCAGACATATTCCCTCAGTCAACCATGCCTATAATGTCATCTACAAATTTGCAAAATCTGAAGATTTAATAAAAAAAAAAAAAGCAATAATGTTGTTTACGGATCTACAAAACATATTGTTGCAAGTGATGCAGACTTAAATTGTAACTCCTGGTTAATTGTATTCTTTGCATGCAGGGATATATCTTTGAATTGCCTACTGCACACAGATACTGACCAGCTTTACTTGTATACTGTTATTTAGACATGGGCTGGGAAACATCACCTCTCATCTCTAATACTGTTTGCAATAGATGAAATATGACTCCCCTGAAATGAACTTAGCCCATGAGAACTTTCCTCTCATTTCAAACTCTGAATCAGGTCCTCTATTTCTGCTAATAAGCCTCTTAGGAACAGATTCTATTGAGCATGGTGTGTCTCCTGAACAGCATATTGTATGTACAATTTTTAGCTCGCACTATAGAGGTTTTCAGCTACCGTAATAGACAGGAATAGGAGCACTCTGCACCTAATCCCGTCATTGCGCTTAATAGAATCTAATCCTAAAAGGCTTATTAGCAGAAAGCCCAACATATTTTGGCCCAGTACTGATCACTGTGGCATAACACTAATAACTGTGTTCCACATTCATTTGAGAACTACCTTTTGCCTTCTATCTTTTTAACTAGCTTTTTTTTTTTACTTTTGTCTTTTCCCTTTTATCAGATGAGTCGATGCAGGTTGACCAGAAGTTTAATCTGTGTTAATAATATTAACGCATAGCTATGCTCTTTTTGCATTAGTAACATTTTGTAACAAAAACCTATTTTAAAGCATATATTACCACTAATTTAATTTAAAATAACATGTATATCAGATATCCTGTAATCTTTAATATTATATATTTAGTTTTTTTGCTGATAACCAAATGTTGCTACATCTTTGTATTGATTTATTAATACCTTCCTTTTCCACAATTTGGTACTAACTTTACTCCAGGGTTGCCGACTCTTCCGGAATGTCCGGGAGACTCCCGAAATTCGGGCAGTTCTCCCGTTATCCCGGGAGGGCCGGCAAATCTCCCGCAAGGGACTAATGTTGCTAGGGCCAGGGAGCGACTTGATGACGCAATTTGCGCCATCAAGCCCCGTCCCGATGCCTATTTAAGCTAAAACTGTGTAAGTATGATACAGGGGCGGGGCTTAATGACGCAATTTGCATAAATCGCATCGTTAAGCCACACCCCCTGCATGCGTCGCTAACTTCTCTCTGGGATCTCCCGGAGTGAAGCTGGCAAAAGTCGGCAACCCTGTTTTACTCCTATTATTCATAATATTTTCTTATTTAACCACAGTGTTTGAATTTTATTGTAGAAATATCTTCTATAAAGTCAGTACTTTGAGTCATATTTATTTAAAATGTGTTTTTTTCTTGTCATTTTCCATTTTCATTCCATTTTATTTAAGAGTGAATGTCCCATTCTATAAGCCTTATTGCTTTTTTAAATTGCTATATAGTTTTTGTAATGTTTCACTGTTATTTGTATCATTTAAGGATCACTATTCTTTCAATTCTTTTTTACATTAATGTAATATCTTGAATGTTATATAAGCTATTTAACTTTTTGTTATATTGAAGCAAAACTTATTTTATAGAAATATTCAATAGCATTTCAGACATATGAGATAGAAGATGTCTCATGCCACAATAGCAAAGGTATAAGGTAAAAGATTTTATAAAATAAATGGTTACATATTAAAGTAATAATTTGACATTTCAATGCAATTAATTATACAAGAAGTATATCAGAAAAATAAGTTTGACTTTATTTCTCTTTACATAGTTTATACAACACTTGTGAAAAGTAATAAAAAAAATGGCAATGATTAAGAGTGAGACGGAAAGGTCGAAAATCAGCTGACAAATATAAAATGTTCAGACTCTATTACAAGTGAGTTATTCTCGGTTACACTCTCCACTAAGAAAATCTAATTTCCGAAATAAGGACATCCGAAAGTTCCTTTTCAGATGACCCTTTTTCGAATACTTACCCATTCAGACTTTTTTTTAATGAATGGGTGAGTATGTCGTTCTGTATACTTCACCCATTCACTTTTGCAAATTTGCGATATCCTACTGCCGTTAGCAATATCCCTCCGCCGCGGAAAAGGAACAGGTGAGTAAACCCTCTATGTGGGGGTAGGGAGGATTAGGGTCAGACTGCAGGGGAGGGAGGGTTAGGGTCAGGCTGCAGAGGAGGTAGGGTTAGGGTCAGGCTGCGGGAGATGGAGGGTTAGGGTCAGGCTGCAGAGGAGGGAGGGTTAGGGTCAGGCTGCGGGAGATGGAGGGTTAGGGTCAGGCTGCCAGGAAGGGAGGGTTAGGGTTAGAATTAAGGAAAGGAGTGGGGGACTATTTTTTTAATAAGTTTTCGGACTACGGAGCTTTTGGTGCGATGAGGCATAGCAATCGAAATCCCAGCCAGTTCGCAATAGGCAGGGGAGGAAACAGCCTATTCGAAAATCGGCCGTTCGGACCGGAGCCCCACACCCAGTGGTTCTAGCATCATTCCAAATTGCAGTTTAAAAATAGAGCCAATCAAAATATGTCTGATACAAACAAGAGGTCAATATTTCTCTGCATGCACAAAAGTGCCATTAATTTCTACCTTTAATCTCCCAAAATGGATTGTCTAGAAATGGATTTACTCCTTTATTGGCCTTTGACTTATGACTCTGAATCAACCACAAATCTTGTCTATACTGCCACAGAGCATTACCACTTATATGTAGGAAAGTGAGATTACATTTTAATGGATAGCTTTAAAATATGAACATTTCACTATTTTGTCACAGTGCTCACATATGTCTATGAGAATTCGATTTGGATACCTGTTTGTCAATGCATAATCGTCTATTTGTATTCTGATTTTATATTTCTCACATTTTCCTTTCATATTGATTGTGTGTGTTACATTATGCACTTATGAATACATGGTCTGTTACTACACGTTTCTTAGCATGTCTATTACACAAATCACCAGGGTGGTCCTGAAGCTGATCAAGCAGTGAGGAGCTAAAGTCTTTTTCATTTGTTACATTTTAGATACACACCAGGGGCCAGATTTACTAAGCTGCGGGTTTGGAAAAGCAGAGATGTTGCCCATAGCAACCAATCAGATTCTAGCTGACATTCTCTAGTGTGTAATAGGAAAGCTAGAGATAGAATCTGATTGGTTGCTATAGACAACATCTCCACTTTTCTAAACCCACAGCTTAGTAAATCTGGCCCCAGATATGCAGATTTTTGTCAGCTGATAATTGATTTCTTTAATGTTGTGTCATCACTACTGTTTTCCATGTATTTTCTCTTTCAGACCCCTATGTTATTATTGATTTCCATGTACTCTATACTTGGGTACATCCTTGCTTTCATTTGCAAACAATGAGTAATATCATGAAAAATGTGAATGCCTGTGCAGATAAGAAGACTCATACATAAACTTTATATACTCTGCTGGCTGGAAGTAATCTCATAGGACCTAACCTGAGCTGGTTTTCTGAGCACTGCACATGCTCACAACGGGAGTGTCCATTCCTGTCTGCTATGACAGTGCAACGAGGTGTTTCTCTCATTTAGATAGTCGCAGCAGCAGAAATAAGTGCCTGCACTTCCGCCATATGCTTACACCATCTCAGGGGATAATGTAAGTAATAAACACAGGTCATTTTCAATGTGAAATTGACCCTTGTGCTTTAAAAATAGTTATTAAATTCAATTAACTAAAAAGTCAAATAATTTTAAATAATTTTTATTACATTTTTTTATGCCAGCATAGCAGCAGAATAATGCTACTTTGCTCTGGCATTAATGTACCATTGGGGGAAAAAAAGCATTAAATGGGGTTTTAAATGGAGAGGCTTGTGTCTGTACAAACCGCAGCTACTGCTAATACAGCAACGACTGCGGGGAGAGGGGGACACGTCTGCCCCATTTCCTTAAGACCTATTCAGAGTTACTGAAAAACGCAACTCTGGATAGAACTGTGTATAGTGCAATGCGGATGCGCTACAATTCTGGATCAGGTGCATAGTCCTGTTACATCTTTAAATAATTATTCCAAGCAGGGTTTATGTCAAAGTATATATAAAAACAACACAGATTGTAGTCAGCGCTAGTAAGACACACCTAGGACAGAAATGATTATGCCCCAGCTGCTACTTAGAGGGGACCAACCCTCTTAGAAAAACTAAAGTCAAAATGAAAGAAAGAGCGCTTGGGGATAATCATATATAAAAAACAATTTAATAAATTGAAATACACAAATACATTTGATATAGATTTTGCTGGATATTGATTTGCAAAAACAGTATAAAAGATCCGTATAACATAAATGTCCTGCATATTCGAATCAGATCTGCACTTCACTCATAGAATGTAAGCAATTTAAAACTGAGTCAGTTTGTTTGTAGAGGTAGTATATTCGCAAAAGATGAGATAGTTATGCCTTTTTGACTCTTTGTGGCAATCAGCAGGACACTTGAACTTGTACTTGGCTTTCAAATGTGAAGCACTATATTGTCCATACCGACAGCCAATCAACCAGCACTCTGCGGTGTGTTGTTACTAACAGTCAAAGTAGCCGTGAGCACTTGAGATAAATATAAAGCCGTGTTACTCACACTTATATCTTTTTCTGCCGTATGCTGCGCCTTTATGGACTAGATGTTTTGATGTATGGGTCGATGAGTCCCGCTCGTCAGCGGGACCCGCTGGTTCGCTCCGACCTCCTCGATCACGGTGATCTGTGTCCACAGGTTGTTATCCCGTCATTAGTCGGCAGCTTGATAGCGTTGTTGTTATTTGCGCTATTGATTGCTTATGCAGGATACAAGTGTTACAAGATATACAGGAGCTCTAACGCGTTTCTCCCAGTCAGGGTTTCATCAGAGAGCAAAGACTTTGCTCTCTGATGAAACCCTGACCGGGAGAAATGCGTTAGAGCTCCTGTATATTTTTCTTTTAACCATCATCTGCACCCACCACAGCTATCTATAACCAGACGGACACCAGCATTTGATGCACACTATTATGAGCGGACACCCTGTTTTATCCTGCCTATAACACCTACAGCGCAAACAACACCAGCGCTATCAAGCTGCCGACCAATGACGGGATAACAACCTGTGGACACCAATCACTCGGATTAAAGAGGTCGGAGTGAACCAGTGAGCCCCGCTGACGAGCGGGACTCATCGACCCGACAGCAAATACATACAGCCCACAGAGGCACAGCATACGGCAGAGAAAGATAAATGTGAGTAACACGGCTTTACATCTTGCTCACGGCTAATTTGACTGCTAGCCACAATATACCGCAGAGTGCTGGTTGCTGGACAATAGAGTGCTTTATATTTGAAAGCCAAGTACAAGTCTAAGTGTCCTGCTGATTGCCATAAAGTGTTGAAAAGGCATAACTATCCCATGGTTTGCGATTATACTATCTCTACAAACAAATTGACAATTACTTACATTCTATGAGTGAAGTGCAGATCTGATTCGAATATACAGGACATTTATGTTATACGGATCTTTTATACTGTTTTTGCAAATCAATATCCGGCAAAATCTATATCAAATGTATTTGTGTATTTTAATTTATTACATTGTTTTTTATATATGATTATCCCCAAGCGCTCTTTCTTTCTTTTTAACTTTATATCGAAGTAACATAACATCTTTTTATATAGGAACTATAAATTGCCACCAAGAGAAAAGCCCACTGGGAAAGTTTCATCAAGTCTCAAGTCAGATGCTGGTTGTCCCAGCCTGCCCAAACTGTAATGTATGCTGATATTTATAACCTGTCATTGCCATAAAAATGCAGACTTTACTATATATCTCCAAGCGACACACGTACTGGAAAGCCTCCTCACCTCTCAAGCTACAGTAAGAACACTAGACTATACTAGACATAAATACTATAGATGGGGAAACAAGGCGAAACGTATGTTGGCAAATTTATCAAAACCTTGCTAGAAGAAATCCTTCATTATAGCGTTTTGTTGTCCACAATCTAATAGAATAGCAGTATTTACACAAGAAATTTTTACCCATTTTTAGGAATATTACAAACAACTTTATAGTCCTCCAGGTTTACAAATACAAGAGACCCAGTTACCCAAGCTGACTTTGGCACAAAGAGAAACATTAATGGCTGACATTACCGCTAAGAAGATAAATTTTGTGATAACAAACTTTAAGCTACATAAAGTGCCAGGCCCAGAAAGATTTACAGGAGTAAATTTTACAAGGTGATGATGTTAATAAAGTTGAAAAAAAAAAAAAATAGAGGGAAGCTCCATATTTAGATTATACAGGCTCTGCCTGTGGGTACTAGTGTGCCCAGAAGATACAAAGTTAGGGGTTCGGCAAACTTGCAGTATCGGGGACCGACGGAGGGATCTCCGGCTTTGGGTGCACTGCGGCTGACTCGGATCTCCGGCTTCGGATGTACTGCAGAGCTTGAAAATTTAAAGTGTTCTGTCCTTGTAGTGCCTATGTTGCTCTGGCCTTGGGTGATAACCTTACAGCATTAAACCATGCAGAAAAACTTAATCAGCAGCCAAGGTTGTCTGGATCTCTTAAGTTCTTGGGTCATTTGTATGCTGCCGAAGCTCTCATCTCTCTGGGCAGGATCTCGGATGCCATCAACCCAGAGAATGTCACAGATGTGTCCCTTGGGGTTTCATCAAATGAACAAGAGCAAGGGTCTGATAAGAGGAAAATGAGCCTATGGAATGGAATCTGCAGGCAAGCAGATGCCCCAATGCTACCCCAATTCAGTCCCATCAGCAAGAACCATGATGCTTTTTAATCTTGGGAGTGCTTATTGTCTTCAGTACGTCCCATAGCAAATATGATAAGGCACGAAAATGTCTTCACCAGGCTGCATCTATGATCCATCCCAAAGATGCAACTTTTAAAATCTGTGCATAAATAAACGGCATATTGGACATATTGGACCCGCAGTGCATCCGAAGCCGCCGTGCGCGCGGGTCCCTCATACTGCAAGTTTGCCAGGGGTTCTTGGTCAGGTACAGAGGAAAGGAAGTGATGCTCTCCTTCCAGTCCTGCACCATCTGATGACTATAGCAGTGACAGACTCCTACAGCTCTGCTAAAGTGACAAGACCCTCTCTTGTGAGTACTTAGCTCATATGATAAGGTGTAAACAAGATTTTACACATTATCATACATGCAAATGAGAGCAGATTACACTTCTTCACTGAACAAGCCACGCCCCCTTAACGGACACATTCCCCCAGGTGTACCTATTTTTCATTAAAAAATGTTGGAGGGTATGTATTACAACGTGAATTGTCTTAATAAATTTCCATAGGGTTGTTACTTACATGGCTGATGTAAATGTTGCAGACACTAATGGCCAGATTTACTAAGCTGTGGGAAAGGAAAAGTGGAGATGTTGCCCATAGCAACCAATCAGATTCTAGTTTTCACTTTCCTATTACATACTAGAGAATGTCAGCTAGAATCTGATTGGTTGCTATGGGCAACATCTCCACTTTTCCTTTCTCGCAGCTTAGTAAATCTGCCCCTTAAGTATTTCCTTACACTTATGACCAGTATTAATCTTATTCATTATTCTTGCACATTACAAAATAATGTTAGCATAAAGCTAAGACTGAGATACACAAAGAAATATTTTCATAAAATATAGTACTGAGTACATTACACTTTTGTCCTGCGTTTTATGACTGCCTAAGCAACAAAGCAATTCATTTTTTGTAATTAGCTTGTAATAAGTACTTTACTCAGGGAATTATGGCACAGTCAGTGCAAAAATGTACTTTGAGTATTTCCTCTAAAGTTTATTCCATAGCTTTAAATGATTTAAATTATATTTTTGCATTAAATATTAATGAGTATTTTTTTATTTCATTTACAGTATGTCAAACCAAGAATAGTCATATTCATATATATTTGAAAAACTAATTGAGCCTCTACTTTTTAAAACTGTATAAAAACTTAGTGTTAGGGCTTCAGTCAGGCGTGGATGCATTTTTGCTCTTATTTCAATGTCTTGTCAGTCATGCTGTGAAAACTAACTTGTGTAGACAATTGGCTGCTTATGGTTCATGTACTTTTTTGCCTGCTGGTGTCCATGCTCGGGTGCATAGATCATACTTGGGAGCTAATACTTGGCTTTGATTCTGAACACTGGTTCAAACCAAATTAACTGACTATTATGCCCCTGGCTAAATGTTCTTAACAACTCTTTGCCAGCTTGTAGCACATGTAAGATATTGGTCTCCAGTCCTGAACTTCTGACCTACAGCTTTTACTACTTTCATAACCCTGGACATTTATTATTGGAAACTTATCTACGTAAAAAGTTAGATTTTTTCTTATTTATTGAACACCAGTAATGTCATCTTACGGCCACTGTTGTAAATGATAAATTATTTATAAATTGCCTTGAGCTTTGATGTACAATTCATGGCAGATGTTATTGTATGCCTAAGAGCCATGATAGACATTAAATATTTGGAAGGGGGATTTAAATAGGTGCAACATACTTCCAGAATGCTTTCACATTGCCTTACTTCCTCAATGTGGCATGAAAAGTCCACTTTTGGCAGCTGCCATATGTTTTTATACTAAATAAAAAATCCTTCCCCAGTTTACTCTTACTACCCCCCCCCGTTCACTCTGGATTGACATACACTGTTTACACCGAGGTAACTCTCCCTGTCCCTATTTCATATTTAATTTACACTCTTATTCACAGTTAACACTAAGTTAACACCCTAATTAACTTCCCTCTTCCTGTTTACACTAAGGCTGGTTACAGGCTACCAACAAATGACAGATTAAACGATTCTACTTATGATTCTGCTCATGATACCTGCTGCCCTATGTCTCTGTGCACACTTTACTAAATTGGCAAGAGGAACTGTCTCATAACCCCCTTCAGCAGTGATATGCCCAACCAAAAAGGTATGTAGACTACAGGAAGAGGAAAGAAAATCATTTGGAAACAAGTTAAGAAAAGCATACACATTATTCTTTTCTTATAATATTATGGGCAAATTAGACAGTCTATAAAATCAAATCAAATTATCTGATGTGCTTTGGCATATTGGGCCGGAACCAGAACTACGTCCATCTTCCATAGACGGACGTAATTCAATGAACAATAGCTACTAAGCATGCGCAGTAGCTATTGTTCATTGAATTACGTCCGTCTATGGAAGACGGACGTAGTTCTGGTTCCGGCCCAATATCTTTTAATTGTACATACATACACACATTATTTTTCAAATTGCTTGTTTATCATGTGATTAGAATGATAATTGGGTGAAAAAACTCTAGTGTGTACATGTCCACAAAGAGGAATTTTGGGCCCTGGTACAACCACTTTTTGGGCCTTCACCATGATTACGCCTCCAAAGATGATGTGTTTAAACCATTTGGTGTGTGCCTAAGGGGTTTGTGTGTCGCCACTGATTATGTCCCTTTTTCAAAAGAGCTATTTTCAAGACCCCATTCCCGAAGACTGAACTTGTTATAAACTTCCAGCCCTGCCACAGACAGGTAAGCACCTATCCCTAATTCTTAAACCCAAACTCTTATACTAGCTTTTACCGTAACCCTCCCCTTCCATTACCTAACCCTCTCCTCTGCACAGCCTGACCCTAAGACTCCCTTCCCCGCAGCCTAACCATAAGACTCCCTTCCCTGCCGCCTAACCCTAAGTCTCCGCTTCTAGGCTCTATCCCCTCCTTGCAGCCTAACCCTGTCTCCCCTTCTCCCATCCACCCCCTCCCCGAAGCCTAATCCTAAGACCACCTGTATAAAATAAATTCTGTCCCTTGCACCGGCCATTCGGAAAGTGTCGGTCCGATGGCGGGATATCAAAATAGGGACACAATTTAAAATACTTACACACGACAATTAGCTGTTGGCTATGGGTAAGTCTCAAATGACTGTTTGCAGTGGCAAATGGAACCCATGCCTAGGAGGTTTATAGAGCTACAGAAAAAATGGAACCCATGCCAGAGCATGACATATCTCCCAGCATTCAGGGCAAAAGTAATGTACATAATAAATGATAGTTTAATAACAGACTGTAATTCACTATGTGATATGCAATATGTTGGAGCCTAAATTAAAGATTGAAATAATGTTTTGATTTTATTCAAAGAGAAAAAAAAGAAAAATGCAAAAAGGGAATACAAAACTACAAAGATATCGTTCAGGCAGTTTACTTTCCAGTCTCTTTCAAAATTGTATGGCTCTGTATGTATAACTTGTATGTCTCAAGCCATCCTTTAACCCCCTTGCTTAAACATCATGCATTCGTGATTCACCATAGTGATGCTTTTGGGCCCCGACCTACTTGTCATATGTGGGTTGTGGTAAATAGTACCCCCTCCAATCCCTTTTAACAACCCTGAGTGTGTACCTAACTTAAGTTACCCAACCTTAAAGTTCCCTTTAATTTTAACTCCCTGCTCCTTATTTCTATAAAATTAACTATACATCCATCATTCCATAGTACACTCATCCCCCTCATTCTCTTTTCTTCCTCTGAGCATAGTACACTCCTCCCTCCTCCTCCCTTTTCCTTTATAACCACAGCAGCACACAGCGCACGTGGCTGTGTTTACAAGAAGTAAATAGGTGGATCCTGCCTCTCTTGCTGCAAAGAGAAAAACATGCTAGCTCATTCTTTTTAGCTGCAGAACATATAAGCCGCCCCTCACCAAAAACTCAAAGTCATTGCCGGGTGATTCAGCTTCTTCATGCTGCCCTCCCCAGGCTTGGCACCCTAGACAGCTGCCTAATGCTGGGTTTACACAATTTATACCCAATTCATAGTTTACCCAATATACACAATTCATAGTAAAAAAAAAATGGAATTTGGCATATTGAATTGTATCCACTCTACTACTGGAGTAAGAATGAATTATAGCGATGATAATGATATCTATGGACCTGATTCACACTTAAGAATCTTCTTAAAATAAGAACTTAATGTCACTCCTGGGTAAAACCATGTTGATTGCAGGGGGAATTAATTTAATTGTATTCTTTGCATGCGGGGATATATCTTTGAATTGCTTACTGCACACAGATACTGACCAGATTTACTATCACACTGTTATTTAGAATTGGGCTGGGAAATATCACCTCTCAACACTAGTACTGTTTGCAACAGATGAAATTTGACTCCCCTGCAACCAACATGGTTTAGCCCAGGTGTGACTTAAAGTTCTTATTTTAAGAAGATTCTTAAGTGTGAATCAGGTCCTATGCCCTCACATATAATGTAAAGGATTTATAAAAAATTGCATATCTCTGGCAGTCATAGGCAACAGTGTTTGTTGCGGCATAAGTTTACATAAGATAAGTAGCAATATCAGTATTGATCGTCTTTAACATGATACATAACCTTTTTTTTTAATCCCATCACAAGAAATGGTTAAAATCTTTTGTTAGCTGGATAAGCTGTACAGCACTTTCTACGACTTGATAACTCAGTAGGCAGAACTACAGTATACTGGTAGTAAACATCTTCAATTACACCATGATAAAATTATATTTATATAAGATTCAATTATTTTTTAGGACCTACAACATTTAACCTTTAATGGACGGTTCAACTGTTCACAGTGATGTTTAAGTGTTAAAATGCTTTTGAGACATGTAGATGACAAAAAATGTCCTCCAAGCTGTTCATGTCACAACCATGAACTACTCAACCAGCTCGCTGTCACTTTCTGTTTACTTCAATCTGAAGACATGCCACTATTTGACAATTATGTATTCAGCAAATTCACTCCTGCCATAATTTTGAACTATTTCTACACTCCTTGTAAGGCATCATTAAATATTTAAGAATAATACCCCCTTTAAACTTTCCGTTACTGAATAAGAAAATGTAAATGATTAACCCAAATAATGATTTACAAAAAAGTTTATAAATGAACTTAGAAAACATTTAATGAAATGACTTGTTGAATACTAGAAATGAGTAAACACGATGTATACTATTACACAATAAAGGTAAAATATAACTATTTTATAGCATTTATTTTGTACAGTATTTACAGGTAGAGTGTATGTCGAATATTTTGAAAATGTAAACATTAATGTTGCAGTAGATGATAAAAAATAGTCATTATCTGAAGGAATACAAATGACACGATGATTAAACTACTGTTTCTCTCCTCAGTGACCCACATTTAATTATGGCTCATCTGGGTTGCAGCATCTCTGCCAGAAAGAAGGCATGTTCAGCAAGCTGTTTCTAGGCAAAGCTCATATGGGGTAGATTAGGGAACGTCATCACATTGATCTGATGATGTATTGTCCATCTTCTTGATACCACCTGGGCTAGCATTTACTTTGCTCATTAGTACATATCTGTCTTTTTGTGCCTACCAATGCCAACACAACATAAAGACTTGGAATGTGATGTACATTAGTGCATAATTGTCAATTTTCAACAAAGCCTGCCAAAAAGGTGAATGCTGTTTCTAATTGTATTTGTTACATTGTAAATGTGTCAGAAAGACTAAAATGGAAATCTTTTACATTGATACAGTTTTTTTTTACAACCAGAATTTTTATTAAAAATTATTAATAAGAAATTATTTCCACTGAGATTAATTTCTAAAGTATAAATTTACTAAAGTACATGACAAATTGCTCTTTGGAAGTCACTATTTTCAAAGGTATGAAACATACATATCTGTGCAAACTACAGTGGCCAGATTTAATAGGGGGCGAATTTTGCAGTAATTATAAATCGCCAGCGATTTGAGTTCCCAAATCACTGGATTTCCAAAGGTGCGCATTGAGCTGACGATTTTTAATTAACAGTGATGTGTGGCAATTTTTGAAGGGTTAAATTGCTGCGATTTAGCGTTTCATTGAGTTGATTTATCTTTATAAATCGCCATACACCATGCCCTTAGTATAAAATTAAAATGAAAAGTAATCTATAAAAAAGGAAGAAATGGCCTTTGTCACAAAAATATCCATATTAATGCAAAATGCCATTAGTTCTAAGCATGCTGTCACATATAGCACTAGAAGGCACAGCATGCTCATGTGTTGCAGGACATGCTGTGACTTTTAGTACCACAAGCAGCAACATTCCAAGTGTTAATTCCATGCTGCACCATTGATAACGAACCCACTTACATATGGGCCCCAAAATACATACTAAAAGAACCAAGGACCCCATAGGGCCGCAGGGCCATAAACGGCAGGCAGGTGCCCATAGAACACAGCAGGCAGGCAGGAGTTAAGTTTAGTAGTGTGGGTGGATAGGGTAGGAATAGGGGAGGGGATAGTGGGGAAAAGGGGGTGGTTAGAGCTTAAATAGGGATAGCAGACTAGGGGGTGGGCACTCGTCGAAAGGATTCACCCACCCTTCCTCCCATAAAGTTTAAGTTTTTGTGTTAACCTTTTTTCTTCACAGACGGAACATGGCGGAGCGGTAGCGGTTGAGGGGTCAGTAATAAGGTATGGCGCATGGAGAGGAGTCTGTGGGGAAAGGGAGGGGGGAGGTGGCAATGGGGATCCCATAAAGGTTTTTGTGTTAACCTTTTTTCTTCACAGACGGAACATGGCGGAGCGGTAGCGGTTGAGGGGTCAGTAATAAGGTATGGCGCATGGAGAGGAGTCTGTGGGGAAAGGGAGGGGAGGGTGGAAATGGGGGTGGTCCCGATCTAATAGCAA
>WWET01000607.1:156853-168346 GCA_011038615.1 Limnodynastes dumerilii
GAAGGGATGTTGTGTGAAAAGGCGCCTTGAACTAAACTCCAAAGGTCCAGATAGAGTCCAATGAATCAGTAAATCCTATAAACACAAATTTTTGATACATGACAGATAAGAAATATTAACAATATAGGTCAATAATATTAAAACTTTAGAAATTAACTTTTAAAAGTCTAGGTATCCATTAGTGGTCCCCCCACTGGGACTCCCTCCACAAATCAGGGTTAGTGTGTACATGATAATTAGATGCTTCTTGGCGCCACAGACTCATCTCTAATCTAATCCCTGAAGAAGTCGGTGCAGGACCAGATAGTTCTGCTGACGAAACGCGTTGGTTTTAATGGGAAACAGAGCATTATAAGAGTGTCTGAACCATATTAGAAGCGTCTTGCTGAGTCTTCTCACCGTCATGGCAAATTAGTTTTCCAGGCGACGGGGCTGATAGTTTCTAAGGACCGCAAGGCCTCTGGTAACGGGCCGTTGTGCATCTCTACAGATAAGCTCTGCTTTATTGCTGTTCTGTTGTTGTTTTAACATTGTATTGCGGTACGCATGTTTTTTACACCATTTGAAGTAAATATTGCTTTTAAAACAATAATGCACTATGTGGCATGATCTGATTCATTTTGCATGTACATGATGGGAACCTATAACAGTTGAAAGATACCTCTTACAGGCAAATAACCAAGATAATTTCTGGCACGCATATTTAATTGAAGGATACCGATCTAATCTACTTTACATCTCTATATCCTTATTAGTGGAGGTGGTTGCTTTTTAGCACATAGTGCTATATTTTCCCCATTGGGTATAACTGCTTAAGTTCTTGAATATACTACACTATATGATCTTCTCCCTTTTCTATTTTATATTTTTTTCTCCCATACCAATACCACCGTGTAGCATACATCACTGTTAAAGCATCCATTATAGGATTTATTGATTCATTGAACTCTAGACCTTTGGAGTTTAGTTCAAGGCGCCATTTCACACAACATCCCTTCTCTTTTAACCTGTTTAGGACTTGGTACACTAACAAATCCGCACTGTGAAGGAGAGCAGCTCCTGTACCAACAAACAATTTTGTGATCCCTATGTAATACAGATTTGAAGGTGTTTAGACTGGATGTGCTCTTTTTAACTATCCTTTTATCTATCTATCTATCTATCTATCTATCTATCTATCTATCTATCTATCTAGTATATTGTTTCATTTACTAAGATGTAGAAAAACTGATAACTATGATATGATTGGTTGTCATACTACAGTAAGTATACACTGTTATAACTAACGGGGGCTTTTGTCCCAATTTTTTGGATTCTAAATGTTGAGAGCTATGTTTTAAGTTTACCTAGCACAAGGATCTTTAGATAGAAAATGGGTATTGCGTCAACATGCAAATACACAAGCACACACACAAAACTAAAAATGAAATATCTAGATGAACCAGGTGTTACTTTATCACTTCCTATTTCCTATAAAGCTTGAATGAGTTAAAAACCTTAAAAGCTTTGGAGAAATATAATGAGACCAGCACATCTCTTGGGATAATAAATATCAGTCTGTTTTTTTCTGATGCATTAGGTTTTAAGACAGTGCTACTGGTATGGTATCAACATGTAATTGTTGTTCTGCTGATTAGTCTTAAATGTATCCAGACATTTCCTTCTGCTTCCTTCTGAGAGCATTAAAAGTGAAGATCTAAGGTCGGATTTGTTTGCAGTAGTAGCAGTGACACAACCTCCTTCTCTTCTGGCTGCTTGAGTGGATCCTGGCTATTGCTAGACATCCAGGATGCTGTTCTCCCAGGAAGCTAGATGACAACAGTCATGGTTGTTGCTAAGTTGCCAAGTTGCTGTGCAAACAGAATGGCCATAGTTACTACTGCAGATGGTAGTGTATTTAAAAAGTCCCAGCTGGTGCCTATCAGCTAGGACTCAGACAAAACAGAGGTTTGGAGGCTTGCCTGCCTCTCTAGCTCTGTTTTTCTAATCTGTGTTTAAATACCAAGCATGAAGATCTCTCCTTTGCTTTTGATATTATATGATCAAGCCTTTGTCTGTTTGGCTTAGGTTTATCCTTGCCCTGCAGTTTGTTTCCGTATCTCCGTGCATCCCTGGTGTCAGAGCTTATATCCTGGCCTCCTGGTTACCTGGTTTCTCTGAACCCTGGATCTTTCCTACTCTTGACATATCAGTTTATGTGTTTTTCTACCTTGTTTTTTGTATAATCCCTCTGTGCCTCTGATTCTTGCCTGTATTGGTCGGTGATTATTTGTTCCAGTTCTGTCTCCTGTACTGTCTGTTTGTATTTTGTTCAGTCCTGGCATGATGTCTTACTCTTAAACCCTCTTTGTTATGCCAGGAGCCGTCACTGGGGGGGCCGTGATCTGTTTGGTTCCTGCCATATGAGTCTATCTACGAGTTCTAGTAAAGACCAGGCACCAGTTAGACACCACACTCTGGTGTGCAAGGACCATAACATCTGGACTCCTGTATGGACAAGAGGAAGCCACTTCTCTCACATGTATGTGCTTAAAAACATTCTTACTGTAGAATTTAAATAGATCCATCCTTACACCTTGTGTGTTAAATATTCGCTTCCCATCCTGTCCCACCATCGGAAAGAATTTCAGCACAGTAGTCTGACTCCTAAGGATACAGCTCGGTGCTTGAATTGTGCTGCCCACACATGCATGGTCACAAAATGCAGGTCCACATTTTGTAAGTCTGCTTCTGGTCCCTTATTACTATGTGAAACCACAAAAGGTATAGATATCAAACACATGGCTGTATCTCACCTGTTCTTTTTTTTTATTATAGTGGACATTAACTGCATTGCACCAGTGTTTATGTTTGGAGTAATTTCCTCATAGACACTCTGGACAGTTATTATTCTCTGATACTACTTTATTATTCTGAATGCATCCTGTTATCTGAACACATATCTTACTTTTCTGTGCTTTGGGTTAATAACATTATGCTAGTAACTACAAATGTATATTGCTTATCTCTTTCAACATGAAACATTTTGACTTCAAATTATTTATAAACCAGTGGCAAATGTTCAACAATTATATAAATGCCTCCAGGATCTTGTCTGCTATAACATTATATGTTTGTCATTATATGTTTGTCATAAGCAAGACATATGGGGAATAAAATTATAAAACAACATTACAATTATAGATCAACATTTAACATGTAAAAGGCACAATTAAATCAAATAGAATGTCATATAGTATATACAAATCATGTAGAGAAAGGGTGTACTTTATGTTGCATCAATCCTTTTTAAATGAATTGCCAATGCTTAGAGTGCCAGAATACAGTGTTAACAACAACAGAACATATTGTTCAAAATTAACTTCACCTTCAGGAGGAGATACTTGAGTGTCCCAATGTAAACATTGAATAAAAGAACATATTTTGCTCAGAGTAATTTTTTTTAAATTAACTTTTCATCTGCTATATAATCACATAGTCACAAGACACCACTATGTACTTACATTTTGTTTATTTTTTTAAATATACTTTTACAAATCTTCAATCTACAAATCTTATTGAATTTTTTGACTGGGTCAGTAAAGTATTAGATAAAGGGGGAGCTGTAGACATAGCTTATCTAGATTTTAGCAAGGCTTTTGACACTGTGCCACATCGAAATGACCCCCTCTCTAATAAGAGTTCAAAGTGTTCATAATGAATGACATATTTACATTAAAAGGAATCAGTCATGCTAAGCTGCACAAGTACAAAATTGAGGAACGGCAATAGATGACAGGGGATGAACATGTGTCCCAAGTGTTGTTTAATCTACTCATGTCATTGTGCAAATAGTTTTTTAGCATTTTTATCTGACAGTATGCACAAAGGTGGCCTTTACTAAAATTCATGCATAGCTTATTGATCCACACAAATTTCATATGCAACACCAACTCTACATCAGTCCCAAAATGTTTAAAAAGGAGAAAGGCATAAGAGATGAAAAATAAATATAAAAAGAAAGGTGATAAATATAAAAAGAAAGGTGATGAAGCAAACAAAATCTTTAAGTTAATTGGTGAAACATATACTGAAATACTGATGACCTGAAGAAAGCTTAAGAGATTTTTTATTTATGTGTTTATAATATTGACTAAATAGGAAATTAACCTATTACAAAATAAGGTTTGCATTGATAAATATTTATTGAACACATTTCGAAATGCATCAATTTGGAAGTGCACATTAAAATGTATTAATCGGAATGGGTTCATACTTTAAACAATGATTAAATACATCTAGTGTTACATGTCATCAAGCTGATTGTTTAAATAAGTTCCCTGTCAAAAATATGGAGAAAAATAAGGAGAAAATTAGTTTTTGTTTACTCTTTGGGAAAAAAACATACATTTCTGAATCTAACAAGGGGCAAAATATGGGTATTTCCTATGTGCTACAGGGAGCAGGCAAGTCGAAAATTCTATTTCTGCTTTTTTTTTTTCTTTGCTTTTTATATATTTTTTTTATCTTTATACTCATTTCTCCCCTAATTAGAAAAAAACACATATGTTGCATTTTTCTCTACAAAACACTTTGTGGGGAAAAATGACTTAAATTATGTCAAGTTCCCAGACCACCTACGTCAGAAACCCAAATTTACTTTTATATGGGGCCTAGCACATTAAATCCACATTAATATTCTAGCACAACCCACCTCTATTATGGTAAATCTCTATATTCACCCCAAATATTGCAGCTGCCACCTCACGTTTTTAAAGGTTAACGTGAACCTACCAACAAAGTTATAACGCACTTAATGGAAACTATCACCCAGTGACCTTATTTCTACAATCCCCCTGGATTAATAACCGCAATTATTGAATTTATCACCTCGTGAATTATAAATTCCCCTTATGAGTTACAGTAGCCAAAAAGCAGTCAAGTTTCTTCAGAGAGTAAGGCTTTGCTTGTTATATATTTTTTTTATCTTTATACTCATTTCTCCCCTAATTAAAAAAAACACATATGTTGCCTTTTTCTCTACAAAACACTTTGTGGGGAAAAATGACTTAAATTATGTCAGGGACCCAGACCACCTACGTCAGAATCCTTGACTTGGAAACCCAAATTTACTTTTATATGGGGCCTAGCACATTAAATCCACATTAATATTCTAGCACGACCCACCTCTATTATGGTAAATCTCTATATTCACCCCAAATATTGCAGCTGCCACCTCATGTTTTTAAAGGTTAACGTGAACCTACCAACAAAGTTATAACGCACTTAATGGAAACTATTACCCAGTGACCTTATTTCTACAATCCCCTTGGATTAATAACCGCAATTATTGAATTTATCACCTCATGAATTATAAATTCCCCTTATGAGTTACAGTAGCCAAAAAGCAGTCAAGTCTCTTCAGAGAGTAAGGCTTTAAGAGCAAATATGAACAATGCAAAATAAACATAAAATGTATTCTACAAAAAAAGGTACAAACCTTATTGCATACAAAAGGAAGATTTAACACTACAAGGTTACAAGACTAAAAGAGAAAAGAAAGACAAACAAGCAATTTAAAACCAAAAAGGGAGAAATAACAGCAAATAATCACCCTTGTGGAAATTACTTCTTTGCTAGAGGCATAGCAGAAAACTTTGGATAATCCCACCAGACAAGCAATCTGGACCTCACATGGAACCACCCTTAGTTTTGGGCTCATTCCATTTTTAAAGACACCTTATCTGATTATCTCTCCTACCCCCTGGCAAGGATAGGGGATTGGTCAGCAGGTTGTGACCTCAGTATGGGCTGGTCTGAGTTTCTGGGAGCTGCCCATCTGAATTTGATAACTGAACCCATAAATTCATATCTCTGTCTCTGCAGGTCTGTACCACTTATGGAAGTGGAATATTCATATCCCTGGCATTGTGAGGGACTTCTGGATACCACAAAATATGTATCTGGCCAGTGTACAGAATGAGATATTTCATATTGACATTTCCCCATGTGCTAACATGTTCTAACTTGCACCTATGGTATATATTAGACAGAGGCACATGCCCTTAATATTGGAAGTTTCCCCAGATAGGAGAAAATATGAATTTGCCCAACATATGATCACTCCTTTAGTCCCAGGGTCAGATACTGGGTTTTCTAGAGACCACTATAGTGACAGGCCTCCTGCGGATTTGCAGCCGACCAGGTCTTTTGAAGCTCCCCGCATGTGTGAATGCTATCTAACCAACTTCTTTTCCTGTGACTAACTTCTACAGACATACGCCATTTAGCCAGACCCCTTGGGTTGACAAATGTCTTCAGTAAATGTCTTTTGTTCTAGTACTAGCGATATTTCATAGCAGAGTCCAGATTGAACATGATAACCCTAACAAATAATCCATATAAGTCCCTGACAAATTATATTATAAATATCGATAGATACTTTGCTCTCCTCCAGCTACCTTCTTGTGCAATCTTGTGGATAACTGAAAATATTTTCATACAGTCCCTGCAAAGAATCTTACACCTAAAATTACTATAGTTACTGCAACACATTTTAAGACTGGCTACTTCATCATGCCTATTAACTCTTACTGTTATATGGATTATTTATTATATCTTATAGTTCCCAGGACCTCTTAGGTCCAGTTATCTGTAGGCTGCCAAATCATCATTTATCTATGACAACTGTTCTAAATCTTGTGCAGGGAATTAGTGAGAATCCATTGTTACTGGTAACAATGTGCAGCCAATAGCTATAAAGAATTATTTCTAAATTGACAGACTATCCATTGCTTTTGTCTCATTTTAAAGGGCTGGTAGCGTCATAACGCTTCAACAGGAGAAAACAGCTATTTTAAAAAAAACCTCTTATTAAGTATGTGGCTTAGAAAAGAAATCAACGTTTCTCTAATTGTATAAATGACCATTGGGATCTAAACATTTTAGGCAAGTATAACTGATCAGAAGTGGATTTATACAGCTATATAAGAACTATGTAAAAAGTGTTTTACATGGCTCCTTGCAACGACATTTAAGAAGCTGTAAATTAAATAATTCACAGGCCTGCTGCTTCTGCATGCTGGGAATTTGTCAATGCAGGCTGTGTAGGGAATCTTCATTCTCTGTGTCTCAGAGATAAAGAGGATGTGGAGTGGCTTCACAGAGGGCAGGGATAAACATTCAAAGTGTTTAAAAGAAATAAACAGTGTAAAGTATGGGTCATTTGTGAAAACTGTGCTGTATCCATAAATGTCGTACTAAGATCAAACTTGTTCAACAATAACTGAGCTTCAAGTGGTATTTCTCCTAATTTTATTTACAATTCTTTGTGTAATGAAGTGTATGACAACTATCCCAAATCAGTGATAATAATAATAAACACACTACTATTAAATAAATATATTTAGTTAATAAGTAGAACATACCAGACTAATCAGTCAGCAGTTTCCTGTGAAACTATTGAATTGTATATAACATAAGAATGCGGCATTGCTGTCAATAATTTAATTAGTTGCTTGTAGCTCCTTTCAAGTGATTTTGCTTAGAAATTCTAATTAACCTTGGTAATATTTATCAAAAAGCAATAACTTAATAAACCCACTCAATGTGCAATGCTAAGCTTTAAATATATATATGTAAACTTAATAATTATTTATGCATCAGTCAAGGATTGAATCAGCGAACCAACTGAAGAACAAATTATTAGATTGATTACAGATTGATTGCCGACATCTAACGTATTGATCACATTATACTATTACAGATCATTAAGAAAGCAAAATTGTATTTTTATTCTAGACTAAATTAGGTTATTGTTTTTCCTTGGCAGTTAAGAATGTGCACAGTGTGAGTTATTTATATGATTTAGATTAACTTAATTCATCTTATTTTTAAAGAAAATAACTATTGAAAATATCTTTGTACACTGCTGCAATAATGGTCTTATATATAGAGAATAGGTGCTCCTCTTATTTTTGAGCTGTTATCCATAAGAGTTGAAATCAAAGGCAGCTTTACTGATTTAAATTTGCATTTGAAATTATTAATTTTTTATCATTCATTTAGTTTTTTCTTTAGTGCAAAGCACAATTTGTTATGGGTTTATATGCTTTTTCCATCTAGTTTTGTATTTTCAAGTTTCTTCTACAAAGTGTTTTTGCTGCAACTTACTGTCTGTGGACTGGATCCAGACTTAAGAAGGATCTTGAAATTAAGAGAGGAAGATTACACCTGGGAAAACCATGTTGATTTCAGTCAAGTTAATTGTATTCTTTGCATGCAGGGATATATCTTTAAATAGTTGACTGCACACAGATACTGACCAACTTTACACTGTTATCTAGACTTGGTACAGGAAACATCACCTCTCAACTCTAATACTGTTTGCAACAGATGAAATATGCATAACCTCCAACATTTTTTACTTAAAAATCAGTACACCTGGGGGGGCGTGTCCATGAAGGGTGTGTGGCTTGTCCAGAGAAGGGGAGGGGCTTTAATCTCTTTATTTTTCACCTTGTTATATGAGCTTACTATCAAAAATCATCATGTCTCTGTGTCCCCTCAATATCCCAACTGTTTCTCCTGCCTCCTAATTATTTAAAAAAATAAATAAGAATTAAGAAAGAAAATTCTTTAGTGTAGAGAATACTTACCTGCCACGTGCTCTTGCAGAGTAGGACTCCTTACACTGGAGCTGACGTCATCCCGTCAGCGTCAGTGCACAGACAGACCAGACCGCAGAGAATCCTAGCGCCTGACACTTTCTTTCTGTTTAGACCATAGCGGAGCAGCGGCTCCACTGCAGTCTAAACAGAAAGAAAGGGTATGAATATGACTCCCCTGCAATCAACATGGTTTAGCCCAGGAGTAACTTTCCTCTATTAATCTCCTTCTAAAGTCTGGATCCAGCCCAGTATATCTTTATACTGATTCCGCTTCCAGTTTTTGAGTTAGGGTAAATCCAAACATGCTTGTTTACATGATCTAATAACCCTGGAGCTGGCTGGTGGGACTTGTACTGTTTTGTATAAATGTATTTACACTTTCAAGTAGCAACCTCTGCATAACCCTTACATATTTCATATCATCATCTAAATAACCAGCTCTGAGTTATCTGAAAGGCCCACAGTATCTGAGACTCAAATTCTCATTACTGTAGCTTTTCATACATTGATCTATTTAGAAATTCATATTTTGTATTTTTTTAGAACCTAAATTTAACTACATTAATGACACAAAAATGTACAGTATATAGAATATGAATTACATATATATTATTGTACTATGTTTCTGATCTGCCATTAATACTGATATATCAATTATGCCTATAAAATGGTAAACCTGGAACACAAAAAGACCCAAGACCAAGATTAAACTGCATTAAAAAAAAAGTTACTGCTGCTGAAATAAGTGGCATCAATCTTGTCACTTATCTCATCTGCTTAAAATGTTCTATGCCAGACAGTTATCAGTTTCAGAACAGCTACAAGGATTTTCCTCAGTCTCCTCACAGTGTGTAAGGATTTCTGTGGGGCAATTATGTAGGCACAACGAGTGACAGTGATAAAATATGCCAATTAAAGCATTTGTCTTCTATCTAAATGTCTAGCATCTGGATGAAAAAGTGCCAGTTGGCTGTACAGATCAAGCAGAAAGCAACCTCGTTGAGGGCTCCAAAGACAAATAAATTGGAATTAGCTCGGTGAAACGATTCATAAATCATATTTCAAGAGCTGCAAGAGACACCATTGGGACTTGTATTATAGTGACTACATTCCTAGGTAGCACTATATAAAAATAAATAAACCAAGCAAAAATAGGATGGCAAAATACATTTGTTTTAGGATGTCCCTAAATTCAAGGATAACAGCATGAGAGATGTAACAAAGATTAAATATTGCTAGCTGGCACTGTGAGAAGATCAATCCAACATAAAATAATCCCACTGAATGAATTGAAAACAAACCATTCTTTGCAAAAATCATTTACTGTATACAGTTGGACAGAACTCTCAGGGGGGATAGCTAAAGAAAATACTATGTAGCCAACAGAGTGACCTTTCTGATATTGAACCTAGAAGACAAACCAACTTTGGTTGGCCATTTCCACAAATAGACGTATACTTGGTGTAATGTATTATTGCTACTTCCTGTCTTATGTGACTCTGTTGAGAGAAAATGAAGAAAGTAAACCCTATATTATTTTATTTTATTTATTTTATTTTAATTTAATTTAATTTATTTTATTATTTGATGTGCCTTCTTCTCTACGTAAGATGCCACTGTCATTGAAATAAGTGACCATGCTGAAAGAAATTCAAAGTGACATGTAATACCCCTATAATTGCTGACATATACATGTTGCCTGACAGTAAACCCAGAAGAAAACTTAAATGAGCCCGTATAATGTCAGAAATAAAACCATTCTGATCTGACAGTATGACTGAACATTGTTTGGATGAGTTGTCAATATGAACTTTCACAGACTAAGCAGCTATCCTGCATTACTGGAAGGACATGTGGCCGCATGTGGGATTTGAATTCAGCACAAATATTTCATAAGTGATTTGTTCCCAACAAAAACACCACCTCTGTTAGATGTTATCAGGGTTACAATCTATTCCCAGTACACCAGCACACAGTAATGCATGATAACCAAGACAGCAGCGCTGTTACATTTTTTTTTTATGTCAATCTGCAACATTCTCCCTCTCTTGTAAAACACGCAATCTACATGCCTATATATTTGTAGTATGTGACGGTATTATGTAATATTTCTTTATAGTGTTGGCCATGTGGGTTATGTAGATTTATTAAATCTCTCTTCTAGCATATATACATTTTGCACTGTCTACTAATTAAGTTAGTTAATTAAATGGTTTCCTTCTCCGCAAGAATTCCCCAAGGTACAGTTCCTCTCCTGCTCACCATCATGTTCTCACAATCCTAATATTAAGCTTACCGTAAATCTAAGTTGTGGCATAAGTAACCCATCATCTGCTATGTCTTCTTACAAATGTTTTTATTTTATATACATCATTTACTTTTTCCTGTTGAGATGAAGCATATGGTCTTGTACTAAGCTGACTTTGATAAATGTAGGCTCATTATAGCACCTAAAAAACATAGGTTCTATTGAAATAACTAGGAAGTATTACTAACCATCCTATCACAAAATACCATCTTCAAATCAGTATAATGCACTCCAATGCCCAACTGACATCCTATCTGGGTCATTTCATTCCTTGAAAGAAGGAAACCCTAACAACCAGCATACGAATTAAACATATTTTTACTCTCTGCACAGTCTGCTGTACCATTAAATCCTATTCTCATTCTTTTGCTCCTTTGCACTGGTCAGCAGTACTTGTGGACTACTTATCAATTATATTCACTGTTCTTTGTTGATTCAGATTTAACTTGCTCTTGACTGAACATTGTATCATTTTCTGCTTTTTGTAATGCTTAAATGTGTACTCCTCCATTGTGGCATTGTGAAATATATATATAT
>WWET01000607.1:176343-192095 GCA_011038615.1 Limnodynastes dumerilii
AATCAACATGGTTTAGCCCAGGTGTAACTTTAAGTTCTTATTTTCAATCTCTGAATCAGGGCCAGCGATCCAAAATGCGGTACCTAGGTGTATTTCTGACTAACTCCTACCACTCGTATGCAGCCAATTACCCAAGCTCTTATACCTTTTCCTGTGAAAGTTCCGAATGCTACACTCGCATCTATTCAACGCTGCTTGGTTAGATTTATATGGAACCATCGCCCCCCTCAAACCCGTTTAGCGCTGCTTAAGAAACTCCCAAACTCCCAAAATCACGCAACGAAAGCTTCCTACGCACCCCCGGGTAGGTTAGCTTGGGTGGATATTGAATCCACTTAACTGGGATTGTCATCGATATCGTCTATCTGGGGGACCCCGCGAGCCGGTCGCTCACCCACTATGCTCTCTTTGTCCACAACTGCTCACTCGGCCTCCATTTGGGACTCGTGTAGACCCCACATAGCTTCCCCCCCTTGATTTCCCCCCTATTACCCCTCTGGGATAACCCGGCCTTCCCTTCAGGACAGTCAAAAGCCTTTTCTTGCCCGTGGAGGCACCTTGGAATTCGATGTACTCAGGACCTCAGAGAGGGAGGTGAGTGGCTCACCACTTCCTCCCTCCTCCAGAAATTTCCAGACTTTATCCCTAATCCTTTTCACTTCTTTCAACTCCGGCACTATTTGCGCTCTCTCCCTGCTGAGGCCTGCCTCTCTTCCCCATCCGCTTTTGAAACTCTCTGCCTGACGGCCTCTCTCCGCCAGGGCATGATCTCTGCCCTTTATGCCATCCTGCTGGAGACCCATGTTGGACCCCAGGACAAGCACGAAAGAGATTGGGAGAGAGACCTGGGTCCCTGTCCCGACGATGATGAACCCTGGGAAGACGTCCACCAAAACGTGGCTAAATCCTCCATATGTACTAAAATCAAAGAGAACGCGTACAAAATTTATTAAAGGTGGTACCTCACCCCCGAGCGTCTCTCGAAGATTTTTCCCTCCTCCTCCCCCCAGTGCTGGCGCCGCTGTGGAGAGTGTCCATCTGCTCAGTGATCTCCCCCTCCCCTTCACCCTTCTTTATTACTGGTTACAACTATGATTGTAGACTGCTACTCTATTGTTCACCTTGTTGTAATAACTTTAAAGATCCTATAGCAGCTTTTGTATGTTTACTGCTGATGTTCCTTTCTCTGTATTTGCTACTTCAATAAAAAAAGTTAAAGAAAATCACGCAATGAAGGCGCGGTTATGCACTTGAGATCCTTAATAGATGCCCTAAGCATTGAAATGCAAAACTACAGTTAAGGGTGCCTTATGGCACTCGTAAATCACATAAGAACCTAAAAAACGAGGGAGTTTCAATGCTATTAGTTGCGTATATTTAGGAACCTATCACGTTCTTAAGTGTGAATCAGGTCCAATATCTGTACAATGGGGCTGATTCAAAATCACACATGCCTTTTTAAAGTGCAAACCAGGTGCAAGTGTACATTTGAGCAAGACCATGTTGCAATATGAGGGGTGCAAGTTAAATTTATTTATTTTGCATGCAGGAAAAATACTTCACACATAGAACTACCATGCTATAAATTCACCTCTGAATTCTCTGTTGAGTCCCAATGTCTCAGATCTGCTGTTAAATTGGTATAGTGTGTACATGTGAATCGACATTGTCATTGGAATTTGCAATCATGAAATCATTATAGTCATGGTATATGATTGCATAGGTGTGTACCCAGTTTTAGACCTACTTAGATTACCTATACATTAAACTCTGTGGACCTGATTCACACTTAAGAATCTTCTTAAAATAAGAACTTAAAGTCACTTGTGGGCAAAACCATGTTGTTTTCGGGGGGAAAGTTAATTGTATTCTTTACATGCGTGATATATCTTTGAATTGCTTACTGAAAACAGATACTGACCAGCTTTACTATTACACTGTTATTTAGACTTGGGCTGGGAAATATCACCTCTCAACACTAGTACTGTTTGCAACAGATGAAATATGACTCCCCTGCAATCAACATGGTTTAGCCCAGGTGTGACTTTAAGTTCTTATTTTAAAAAGATTCTTAAATGTGAATCAGGTCCTGTATGCATTAAGTATAGCCTGACTTTTTAGAGTTTAGAGTTTAATCTCCCTGTGATATAAGCAAAGTTGTCTTTGCCTCTTTGACACTACTTACAATAAAGATATATTTTACAGTTGATTTGGAAAGCAGTTGTTGATTTAAATCAGATTTAAATGTCACATCTTAATTTGAGCAATTGACACACAATTACAATAACAATGTTATTTTCTTTTAGCGTGTGTAAGGTTTGATTTGACTTCAATAGATAATTATGTGCGCTGTGATGGAAAAGAGTATTCACGAAACCTGTTTTCATTGAACACTTCAAACATTGAATCAACATTTAACTGCGGCAATAAGGTGTGAAGCAATTATGCTGTCATAAGTTGCCAGTGTATAGTGTATCTAAAATATAGAGGATTAAGAGAAAACAATGATTGCTAATCAAAATAATTGTGAGAGGAATTTAGCTTCACAACATATTCAAATTAAGTCATAGGGGGTTAATTATCAATACTAATGTAGCACCGGCATTTTTATGGGTAGTGATGTCTTCCTGCAATTTCTACACCGCTTTTATGATTATAATTATTATTTATATAAAGCCAACATTTTCTGCTTTGATGTAAAAAAAAAATAGACGTATTTCTAAAACAAGTATAAACGCATAACTTACAATCAAACAGTAATCAAGCAATCGTGATATATTGGAATGACAAATGTTAAGTACTTATTCATTTATTTTTGTCAACTCCTTTTCCCCAAAATTTGGAATGGTGTTTATGTCATAATCATGTTACTAATATGTGTACATGTAAGTTTTATCAGTAACTTGATATGTCTGACAGTTGTGCCAGCATGCTTTTAAACAAAGCCAATAAAATTACCAATAAAATGTAAAAAAGAAGGAATTAGAATGTTTCCCTTCATCTGATTGGACAGAAACCTTAAATACAGAACCTTTTTCCTTTGACACTGGAAGCCTTGCTGCTACCGGTCTGCGCATATGCTGACACATGGATATTCCATACATGTGCTTTGGAATTTGCCTCTACAGATGCATGATAATCACTGATATTGTCAAGCAAGGGGTTATGTGGAACTAGTGATCCCCCCATAAAATGTACTCATTGCCTGTTCTATCTATCCAGAGTTCCTCCTGATGGAACTCTGTATAGGGTGTAAATATTTTTAATGCTTTTAACATTCTTAATGACCTATTCCAGGCATTCACATCCGCAAGGGTGCAGGTGCAGAAAATACCTATTAGATAAATGTGTTGGGCTCACACACTTTTTTGCAGGTTAATGTGCATTGCCCTCCAAACTACCGACATAAGACTGGCTCCAAACCTCTGCTTTTTCTGTGCTCGGTGCTGTGAGCACAATGGCAGCAGTAATCCGAAGCCAGATCCCTACTGTATCCTGAGTAACATTCGTACAATTACGAAGAGTTACCATCCGTTCACCGTACCTTAAATATCCTGTGCCATCCTCACTTACAATACGGTCAGTGCAGAAGTCTGGATGAGGGAAAGGGCTTAAAAGCAATCTTACTGTACAAATAATATTCCTCACGTAGCATATGCACTGTTTCCTACCTCATCCTGTTCTGCTGTTGGAAACACTTCCAGTACAGAAGTCTGGATCAGAGGGATAAAGATTTATACTGGAATGCTGTGTCATACATGCCCAGGTAAAAAAATGTGGGCATATGTTTATAAATCTGGACACAGTCCATAATGTCTAAGTTGTATAAAAACGCTGTGTTCATAAGAGGTAATATTAAATGTATCCCTCAGCTCCAGAAAGGAAAGCATAGATCATCCTGGGGACTCTTTGGACCATCGCCTCTGTACAGGTCAGTAAATTGCTAGTTGTTTCTGGTATGTTAGGGTTGTCAGTGTTAGTAGAGTGAGCTGAGAATGCAGATGTCCAATCCATCACCCTAGCAAGCATCTCAGCCCTCTAGTAACATAAAAGTCCAGAAGGTGGGTTAGGTTCAAAAATATGTTCAGAAATACTTTGTGTGCACCTTGGTCTTTTCTCTTCTAAAAACAAACTTCATACACAGATTCCGAATAATTGAGAGGAGAGCGATGAGTAAGAGACAGGATTAAAATGTACAGGCAAAGTCCGTACATTCACAGCTCTACAGTTATGAACTTACAGACTTTGGGATCCTATATTCCCCATGGAATGTGGATTCTGACAGATGCATAATTCCATAAACTGTACATGCGCAGTACACACAGACAGACGATTTCCACACTTGATGTACGTAAATCGCCTATCGTTTCTAATTCTGGATTTAGTCCTAGTATGGGAAGCATTTGTAAGAAGTATAGGAGTTTGGAGAGATAATATTATTATATTCCCTTTTCCCAGTCATAAGAACTATAAGGTGACCACTTTTGCAAGTCTGTGTTAAGCCTAAGTAGTAAATGGAGAAAGTTGGCTTGGAAGATGCTTCCTGGATCAGGGTTAAGGTTCATACCTAGATAGCAGAGATGACAAGCAGAATGGGAAATCAGAACAGAGACCTTCTATTATTTCTATAGGCAGTTGAATCACGACCACCAACATTTTGAGGTTAGAAACCTGACTTTACTTTTCAGATTTGTGACTGAGCTGAAAGAGGGATATGGAGAGGTTGGTGATGAAGGTTGAAACATTGTCAGCACACAGTGCTAGTTTGTAGTGGGCCTGCCCTATATGTATGGCAGAAATATTATCATTGAGCAGGATAGTCCTCCATACAGAGGACAGAGATAAGCGGGGAGAGCCTTGGTGAGTGCCATTAAAGACGTGTACCGGGATTGACTATCCTTTAACTCTGACTCTAAATAAGTGGTAGGTACAAAGGTTAAGAATTGCTTTATGGGCAAAGCATAAAGTGTTGCTCTAGGGGCAAACAGGACCAACCCCATGCACTTCAGCACCTCCTCCATTATTTGCCAATAAAGTCTGCTATGTGCTTTCACCACATCCATAGACAGAAGGAAAGGTACTCTATGCAATATTGCGTAATGTAACTGGTAGATGGTCTTTGTTGTATTGCCCCTGGTCTCACAGCTTAGATAAAGCCAACCTGTGGATAATATCTGGTAGTAGGATCTCTAAATGTTTGTCCATTAGATTGGCCAAAAGCCTGACATCTTCATTGAGCAGGGAGATGGGTTGGTAGCTGGAGCACACTAATAAACTAATAAATTCTTCCCTTTTCATGGTAAATAGTGACGTGTGCCTGTAAAAAGAAGGGGGTTCAGATGAATGTTTGTTAAAGGCTTCTAAGAAAAATTGCACCAGACTGGCTTAGAAAAATGGAGAAGATGTTGGGTCTGGGCTCTTACCGTCTAGGGTGGATTTTAGGGCGTATTGGAAGAAGGTGAAATTGCAGAGTAATGACAAGTCTTCTTATAAGGGTAATGACAGGTCTTCTTATCAGTTCTGCCAGAGGGACTTGCAATGGCAGGATATACGGAGTTTGCCTTTGTTTGTTTTTTTGTCCTAACTGGTCTAATTAGATATTGTAGTTTACACTGGTAAACATGCTTTTGTGTTCCACAGTACTGTCCCTTTAATTATTGTAAATCTATTATTGTATACACTACACTCATACTTGTTTACTTTTATAATTTAACCTGTTTTAGTAAGGCAGCATAGGTTTAATCTAAACTGACACAGAGCAGTCAGTTTCATACATTTAATAAAACCCATCACTGGAGCATGTATAATCTTTCTTTCAAACCTAGGAAAATCTGGCAGGATTGATGGGTTATTAATCTAAATGTGTTTGGTACCTTCCTATGAAAATGTGAAAGCTTGTTATAAATATTACAAAATGTGACTTTACTCTTACTAACTATCTATCTATCTATCTATCTATCTATCTATCTATCTATCTATCTATCTATCTATATATATATATGATATGGAGCTGTGATAAGTAAATGTAGGAACTTAATCGTCAAGTGATAACATACTTGCATTTATACAGCTGTAAAAGCTGAAGTGATTAGGGTCATACCCATTTGAAACAAAATGTATTAACTTATTAATATGTAAGCAGACGAACATTTCAGAAATTCAATTTTCTTAGAAGAGCAAGACAAGTTTATTTATCCTGTCCAAATACGTTTGATTGGGTTGAAACTATTTACCATAAACCCTGTTGCTGCTGTGTAACATCATGTCTTCTGTAGAGGCAAGGAGGAAGCTTAATGGCCTGGACCGCTCAATTGCAACAATGATTTCAAATGTTAAAAAACATCTACACTACATCTACACTACCTTCCCCTTCTTCGATCCATCCCCTCCCCGCAGCCTAACCCTATGACTCCCTTTCTATGTTCCATCCCCTCCCCGCAGCCTAACCCCAAGACTCCCCTTCTATGCTGCATCCCCTCCCCGAAGCCTAACCGGTTTGGTCGTGCGTTAGATACCAACAAGTGTTGCGCGGGGTCTTGCATCAGAAAGCTGTCGGCATTATGAATGGGTAAGTTGCCAAAACGATTTCTCATTCATTATCAAAATTTTCTACTTTAGCACATTTTGGAAATTTTCGACTGTCTACATGTAGAAAATGTGCTAAATGTGCACAGTGGTGAATGGATCCCTCCAGTAACACCCAAAACATTAGCCACTATAGGCTAATTCCTATCTGTTCTGGTTTTGAAACACTATTCGCAAGTCTGCTAAAGTAATTTGTGAATGAGCGCCTTCGTCCTTCAAGGAAATTGCATCTAAATTATGTGACCTGTATTAAGATAGGAGGGGAAATATGTCATATCCACCTCTGGGCCCTGGTGCCCCAAGTAGCATTTACCACAAAGAGCAAAAATAGTTACCTGGATTTGCTTAAGGATCCTTGTACATGAGATACAGAAGTCTAAATCAGGTCCCCTGCTTGTAATGAATTATTCATTGTATTCAGAGAAAAATGACTGTATGCACAAATCAAACTTCCCGCACACACTACTGGATTCCTAGCATTTCTGACTGGGGGGCAGGACCAGTCACCATGTACACTTGTGTATGCATGGTCAGAGGGTGGCCATATGTAAATTTCACATTAAAGGCTTTTTAAGCCTTTCCCTATGATTCACGGTTATGCTCTACGCCATTTTCCTTAGGGCTCGTGCATAACATTTAAGGTGGGGTCTTGGGTTTGGAAGTCTGTCTGTGCAATAGGAGTGATCTCTAGGATTGTACAATGATCGATCCTCCCTCTGAACTCCGCTACTGCTGCGGACAGAGTTCTGATCGTAACAGCAGCAGATTTTTCACAATGTGTAAGTACTCTATGCTCTACGTGTGTTTTCTGCACCTGTGTACATACGGTAATGCAGCAGAACGCACAACAAATTATTCTGGATTTTGCATAGGAAGTCTTTCTAATGGTGGAGTGTGACATACAGCATGTGGGGGTATTTATAATGTACGGTAGGGACTTAGTTAAGTCCTTACATACGAGGCTCCATTACACGCCAGCCCCATTTTAGGTGTGGCACGTGCATAAAAGATTAGTATATGTGAGAGGAGTGCGAGGGGCCTACGCTCCTCTCACACCTACGGAATATAGGATTGCACTTTGAGTAAGTTAGATTCCGCTGCAGAGACTTGCAAGCGCCTTTAGTACTTAAATCTGTAATCGGTCCATGGTTACTAGTAAAGTATCAATCAAGTGAATGCACTGTTTGATTTTCTGCTGAAGTAGAACTTTTTCATAGCAGTAAAAATGCTTTATAATCATATATTATATCAGGCAGAAGGGGTTAGTTACTGTTCATTTATTCCTTTCTGTTGTACACTGTCTATTGTACAGTGATATGTTATTAGTGAAGTCCTGTTCTATTTGCACAATCTTTATTTTTACAATTGTGTGCCCCCTATGTTAACAGTGTTCTTTATATCCCAGTACATAACTGAGAGATCACTTGCTATTCATGTGAGCATAGCAACAGTCCAGCGAGGAGGAAATTAGAGAGAGCACGGATGGCAACGGAGATGTCCTTTGCATCATAATAAGAGCTATGCGGTACTCCAAAGCATCCTGGATTATGTAGTCTTTATGGCTTTCAATGTAGCAGACTTTGCAAAAGGACACACAGGCAGAACACCATTAGCTCAGTAAAATGGAGTATTTGAATATATTTACATATAAATTGAGGTTAATAAACATAGTAATATGAAGTTTCCAAAAGGGCACATGTTTTGCAATAACCAGCAATTGGACAAAGATATTCTGCCATTATCACCAGATTGCAGATCATTGGTTTTTTTCAGTATTGTTTGTAAATTTAAGAAACGTTTATAAATATGTAAAATGACATAAGGTAATATAATTAGGATACATTATTTATTTATTTATGTATGCTTTAAGTAACCAAATCCTGCCTCAATGGAGCTTACTTGAACTACTAACATGTTTTTAGACAGTGGGAGGAATCCCATGCAGACTTGAGGGGAACATACAAACTCAGCACACAGGCCTTGTCCGGAAATCAAGCTCAGTGCTATGTAGCAGAAGAGTTACACCTTGAGCCACCATGCTGTGTAGTTCTGTGCCACATGGCCATACAGTCTGGTGCTTGAAAAAATATTTTTAAAGTTTTTTTTACTTATTACCAGTGTGTATCTCTTCTAACAATTATGACACAATACAAATTAAACATACTGGAATCACAAACAAATCAACTTACTTACAGTCAACCACATGAGTTGTTTATTTATTTGTTTTTTTATTTACAGGTTTTATATAGCGCTTTCAGATTACGTAGCGCTTTACAGAAAATATTACACATTAATACCTGGAGGAAACCCATCCAGCTGTTTCCCAAATCTCTGCTAAAACAACATATTTTAAGATCAAATTTTTCTATAACAGAGATTACGATAAGTTATCTATTTCACTTTTTCATAGTTGTCTCCAAGTAAAGAAGTATATAATAACAAACCTCATTCTTTCTGTGATCAGTATCTGACAGGGAGTGCTAAGGCCCTCTGCTATAGTGCTTCTTGGTAAGGTTACACATTAATTTATGACCCAGTAATTTATGACCTTCCTACCTGTAGTTTAGAGGAACATCTAAGATTTTAAAAATAGTGCCATGACGGCATGTTTTATCATATAACTGAAATGGATTTTATAAACAACTAGAACAGTAAACCTTTAACTAGTTTACAATGGTGTGCTGTGGATATTTGTAGTGCAGTATAGAGTTAAGGTTTCAATAGTGATTTAAAAAGCATAGTTGGCACTGAGGCATGCTGAGGTGCTTTGTAGCAAGGTTGGTATTTGTAGGGTATGATGACCTGAGACTGTACACTCTTTGAATATGTCAGATTGATCTCTTGTCTGCATTTTACTTCTACAGGTAGTCTACAACCAACATTTAAGAAAGGAGAGGCACAGGTTGCATTTTGTCGCCATCATAAGTTTATAATTATAATCATTTGAATCAAATTACCTCTGTTCTGGTCTCTCTGTGTGTTAAAATGCCTGGTCACATTAAGAAATTAAGCTACCATTAGGCAATTTACATTTCTATTTAATATGTAAACCCTCCCATTCCTAGTACAGGTTGAGAAATTACAAATGTATTAAGCATCCACTTTTTCTGCCTTATGGATCTTTATGCTATGCTATATTTTCCAGAGATTTACATGTACTTTCTATTACTTCCACTTTATAACCTCCCTTACCTACCACAAAGTATATTATAGTTAACTTTCTTTATAAATCCACCCTTGTTATTTGCTGCTTTGGCACTACAGTTTAAGTTGACCTTTTAAAATAGTATTCATTTATGTAGAGTTACAAAGGACATTAAATCGCATACTCTATATCTTATGTTTAAAGAGAAAATTGCATATGTAGCAAGACATTTGTATATCAGTTTTTTCAGATTTTAGCAAGTTATAAAGACTAATATTTAAGCAAGTAAAATATTTACTACTCTTTATGAGCAAACACATTTTGTCATTTTTATTACAGATAATACACATTTATTTGAGTGCAATTTGTGAATTGAAATCGACATTGTAGATAATCTACATAGAGAGTCAACAGGCAGTTTGATTAACAACACAAGTATTTACATTATTTATTAAAGCAGATGTTCCATTGTCTTATTACCAGATGTTGTAAAACTGCAATAAATCTCGTATACACTCTGAAACACTTTATTTTATTAAACCCACAAATATCCACACTGTTTTGTGTTATGTTTTCTCTAATACCAGAAATGATCTTTATATCTATAGTTTAAGTTCATACACATAAAACTTTCATTTGTTTACAGTCCTTGACTGCATTACTGAAATCTAATAGATGCCGTAATTTTTGCTTAACATCTCAACATCCATTGTATACATTTTAGCATATTCATTAAAAAAGAGACGACAATACGTCTCATCATTTTTTGCAGTATTTTGGTAGATGTAGTTTAAGGTTAATAATGTGTTTGGTTACTCCTATTAGGGTCACTCATCTATCTGCTCTTAAAATAAACTACTTTGTACAAAGTAAAAGCAACACATCCATTAAGGCTCCAGCCCTAATGTCATAACACCATTGCTTTTTGGAGTTTCAATGGTCTCTTTGATTTTGTCAGTGAATAAAACCTTAATGAAACGTGTTAATCCCCCAAGGTTTTTTTTTCTATGGAGTGTCATAGCTTTCTATATTATATTTATTATATACACATATCACACACACAAATACTAATTCTAATTTGCTCAGGTGCAATAGAAGTTGGTAACCAAAGTCCTGAACTGAAGATAAAAGCAGCCAGTAATTTCTACTGTGCTGACTGGTAAGTGTTTATGGAGAGGATTACTACCACTGCACAGGCCACTCATGTAGAGGAGGGCGAGGGGGAGGGGGAAATCTCTGGATATGCTTATGACATCCACTGAGAGACAGCTCCATTCAGGGTCGCAATCAGGGGGTGACAGCCGAGACTATTGTCCTGGGCCCGGACCTGATGGGGGCCCACCGGAACTTACTTAGCTCTGTAGCAGCAGGTATCGGTGGTATCCTACTGCCGATACTTGCTGCTCGGCGTGATTTAGTAGCTAGCCAATGCTCAGGGAAGTTCTTCCCTGTGCACCAGCCCGCTGTTAAAGTGTGTCTGCCGGATCCCGCACCTATGTGACGTCACCTAAGGGGCGGGGCCCCGAGGCAGGGTTCCAGACCCCGCATTTGATGATGGCGGCCCTGGCTCCATTTCTTGCAATGTCACAGGCATCAGCACAGGTTACAAATGGCCATTGCAGCGCTCCAGCAAGCCCCTTACATGGTGCTGGTTCCACTTACATCTCACTGTGACTAATTTCTGCCTATGTATTACATGGCACAACACAGACAGGTGTATGTACAGGTGCATTCTATATGGAGCCTGCTAAAGCCGTTCAGAAGAGTTCTGACTTCCCAAAAAACTCACACAACATGTAGACTTTCTAAACAGAAAGTGGAAAAAATCGACAATATTTGCCACTCTTTACTATTCCAAATGTGTCATTTTTCCTTATTTTTCTATAAAATCTGGCGTACAACACCAACAGACAATTTTCTACAAGTGAAAATTTCAGCTTAATATGTATAACGCTTTCTGAGCTATAGCCCCTCAAGGACAATTTCATCACAAAGGAAATAAAGCGCTTATTATGTGGAAAAAAGAGCCTTATTATCATGGATAATTTGAATACAATAAATTGAGGAATAAAATACTTGGCAATGGAGCATATACTCTCTATATGTCCCATAAAAAGCTTTTTATTACTTTTTAATTGTTTGCAACTTATTTTTTTATATATATTATTCTCTATATAGACCCCAATTATAGGGCTATATAAAAATATATTATGGGAGATAATATGAACAATATGAATCAGGAATAAAGAACTTTATTATATGGCATACATAGCCCTATTATACTCTGTATACCCCATGATCAAGCATTTGACATTTTTTATCTTATATCATCTAGTAGGGTTTATATCACATATATTGTAGCACCACATAGACTGACATCTAAAAGCATCAACTGCTGTTTCATTGTATTAGCAGTATTGACTAGAGGCTTATTGGTTAACAATCATACCAGTGACTACATTGCCGCTACAATCACTCAAAAAATGCATTCTTCCTTATCTTGTACTCACAAAAAATGTAATTTGTAATATTATATTCATATTGTTTGAAATTTTATACTATTCTCTGTTACTTCTGACTATGATTCAATTTACACACATCCAGTAAAAAGATAAACAATTGGCATATTGTGTAAATACAAGGTCTGAGCGTGACATTATTAGCCCAATAAAAAGTTTTAGAGATTGACTAACCATCTTACTTCAGTCTCCCAGCCCATTATGCTACCTTACTCTGACACAACAGGGTTTATCTTCTACGGGTGTGGGTCCCCGCAAAGAAAATCAGATTTGCAAAAAATCAGATTCCACCCAGCCAGTTGCGAACTGGATGGGATTTCGAAGAGGCATTGCAATTGATCCACGGAGCTCTGCGGTTTGAAAATTTGTAAAAGAAATAGTCCCCCGCTCCATTCCCTAACCCTTACCCTAACCCTCCCCTCTCACTACCCTAACCCTCCCTTCCTGGCAGCCTGACCCTAACCCTCCCTTAATTGCAGCCTGACCTTAACCCACCATTTCCTGCAGCCTGACCCTAACCCTCCCTGTTACATAACATACTTATAGATAACATCAGTTTGTACAAGTGTATACAAGTAAAGGTTTTTACACATTTGCAAATGTCATTAATCAATATGTCACCTTTAAAATGTAGATAAACCAAGATAAATGCCAGACTGCGATCTGGCTCTTCCCTAATCACGACAGAGCAAGTGATGGTCCAATAGGGGTTGGGTTTTGTTTAATGATAGGATTTAAAATGCCAGGGGAGTTGTGTGCCCTCTTTTGCTCCTGTTTTTCCCTCTCTGGTTGTCTAGAATGTTGTTTACTAACTTTTTCTTTCTTTTCAGACGTAATGGGGATCAGGACTTGGAAGTCAGTGCAAATGTAGGAAGGAGTTTGGAGCATGACTTGGTCACAGGGTACGCACCAGTTTATAACTTCCAAATTGGATGCTCATATTTTGCGGCTGGGTCCTGGTGGTAGTCACCTTCATTGTGAATGGGGTGTGGATGAGTTTTGGTAAGGTACAGCACAGGAGAGTGACAGATGTCTGGCGCCTTAGTTTCCACATGTACCACTCTGGTTTGTAACAGGAAAGGAACCTGACTTCCATTGCTTCTGCAGGCATCTTTTTTGCTTGATAAAAGACTATGGTCAACATTTTACTATTAGAGAACCAATTAGTCAATAAACTGTGCATGTGGTGTACTGTGGGTACTGTGACTGTACCCTTTTAAAACGCAATAAGTCTCTTTTCATTGTGTGCCAAGCTATTTTCTGTCGGGTTATGGGAGGGCCAGGTGCTCAGCCATTTGGCAATTTAATTAAACAGTCTTTTAGAAAAATATAATTGGTCAAAAATATATTTGACCAATGAGTTTTTCTTCCAGCATCAAATTATTACCACATGACCATGGTTGTATATCAGAAGGACTTCTGGCTGCATTACAAGATACATATGAAAAAGTGTTAATGTTACACGGATTCAGTGTTAAGGGATTCCTTTAAAAAGGAAAGAGCATTTCCCATTCAATGGGCCTGATCCAGACCTAGTTAAGTGCTTGAACTTAGTTACTCCTGGGCTAAACCATGTTGATTGCAGGGGGAGTCAAGCTAATTGTATTCTTTGCATGCAGTGATATATCTTTGAATTGCTTACTGCACACAGATACTGACCAGCTTTACTATCACACTGTTATTTAGACTTGGGCTGGGAAACATCACCTCTCAACTCTAATACTGTTTGCAACAGATGAAATATGACTCCCCTGCAATCAACATGGTTTAGCCCAGGAGTAACTCATTTCAAGCACTTACTTAAGTCTGGATCCAACCCAATGTCTAGCCCAAATTCAGAGCTACAATGTGACAGAAACTTATATGCATTTTGTCATGCACAATATATATGTGTTCTGTAAACACAATCGGATGTTAATCCTCAAATATTTTGTGTATATTAAATATTGCACCAACTTATCAAAGAAATACTTAGTTCGGGACAAGACAAAGGGAAAGAAAATTACTTACACTCAACCACTATCGGCCTTGCAGCAGTAGTTAAATTCCCAGCATAGAAGGCATTGGTTATTCATCCCACGGTATTATCAGGTGGGCTCACATCAACAGTTGCAGACTCACCTCTGTGTGGCCATTATTAACACCGCTAAAGTACAATATCATGCGGCAATGCCCTAAACTTATGGTATAATCTGTCCCTACAGTACAACTAGCGGTCTCACAACCACGCTTCCTGCATTCCTGGTAAGTATCTAATCCTACTCTGATCTAAAAAACAAAAAAGTCGGCAAGATGCAAAGTTTCCATATTTGTGAACAGAGGTTCCGGTGCACGTAAACGTCAAAGGCAGAACACACATACACAACATACATTCAAATAAAAACACCAGACAACTGTATGGATTTAAAATAGGGGACATAGTTTATTAATTGAATTGATTGAAAGACTATTAATTTAGGTAAGAAGAAATAGGTGGCGGCTCTATCTGGTGGGAGGTCAGCTAAGGGTCTACGCAAATGAGGTGACGGAGGGCAGGAACCCCCTGCCCTCGGCGCTCCGGAGAATATGGCCAACCAGAACACACCCATGTCATCCGTGCACACCCCGGCGGGCACTGGGGAGGCAAACCAGGATGCTAGCCAGCAAGCATAGCATCCTTGCTTGGCATCAAAGGGTGTGCCTATCCTGAACCATACCTCAGCACTGAGATAGCGCCAAAGATTGCTGACCGCCCCACCAATACCGCCACCGCTATGCCCCAACTGAAAGAAAAACACGTTAATAAATTCTAAAGGGGAGAAGGGAGGGAGGGACGAAAATCCTGGCAAGAAGGCAGAATTAAGATGGGTGTCTTGCTATATACATCCATATTACGCCCACCCCCTATGACTAACTAATGCCCACCCCCTACTAAAATGTTAACCCTGTCATGCATGCTGTGTATACCTGCCTGATGTTTATTTTCCCTTGTGCCTAATACAGTCACTCCCTTATATTTGTGTTTTTTATTATTATTGATTAAAGCTGTATATATGCATGGTCTTTAACTTCAGGTTGCTGTTTGGTTACTTTCATCTGAACCAGGTTAATTAAGTGTACTCACTAAGTGTTGCACAAATACTTTGGTATATAAATCTCTTGTTATAATGAAAAAAGATACTTTACTTTACCAACCAAGATCAGAGAATCTCTGCATGTTGTTTTCATGTTTTATTGAATATAAAATATCATATAAACAATTACCAACAATGTAAATTTTGATCATAGATATCAATTGAACATACTTATATCATATGTACTCATGTATTTATTAAGACTTAACATAGTTTCTCTGTCTGCTCTCTAATAAGATTACATTGCATGAGCAGACAGTATATTACAAAGGATGAAACATGGGGATGTCAGAATAATGGGGGATGAAGGAGAGTATATGCACAGGTGAGTGGTTGACTTGCACTGAAATAATGAATTCACAAGTAAGAAACAAAGATGACAAAAGGTTT
>WWET01000607.1:207166-249621 GCA_011038615.1 Limnodynastes dumerilii
CTTATATAAGACGCACACCATTTTTTTTAGCTTAAATTAAAAAAAAATATTTTTTTTTATATATTTTTTGATTTAATTAATAATGGGGTGCATCTTATACAAGGGATAGGGGATGCATTACTAAACTTACCTTTGCTGTCCCTCCGGTGGTCGCTCTGGCGGTCTCAGCCTCTCCCCTGCAAAAATATAGTAATAATCAAATCAAAAAAACTCCTTTCAAGTAAAAGAAAAGTAAAGAAAACTAATCTTACCTTATCTGTCCCTTCAGCAGCTTTACGATCTCTCCCCTGCGGCTCTGACTCCCTGGCAGCACGCTGTACACTGACGTTGTGTGACCTAAGGGCACGTGTTGCCAGGGAGCCTGCAGGAGCTGTGGGGGAGAGATGGTAAAGCTGCCGGAGGGACAGATAAGGCAAGATTAGTTTTCTTTACTTTTCTTTTACTTGAAAGGAGTTTTTTTACCTTACCTGCACTGTTCTTCTCCCCGCCGTGGCTCTTCTATCCATGCCTGTGACGTCATGACGTCACATGCATGGAGCTCGGCAAGCAGACCGCAGGAGTCCGGCAGCTGTTCAATCTCTGACAGTCTGCCGGCTCCAGATGCACTGATTGATAATCATTATACCTGAGCCGGCAGACTGTCAGAAATTGAACAGCTGCCGGACTCCTGCGGTGCCACTTCATAAATTTGGCACCTGGAGCTTGCGCTCCGGTTGCTCCGGCCTCCCTACGCCTCTGCGTAGTAAGATACGCACAGGAAAAGATAAGAATGCCCCCTACCATTCTTAAGTTGACATCTGCATGGTTAACAGAGAGGCAAAGCCTCATGCTTTTCTGCTTGTTCAGCACACAGCTTCTGTGTGATTATAATGAATGCATGTATCCACTTTGATTTAAACAATTAAAGGCTTGTCTTTTAAAACTGCCGTTATGTTACCATTTTGTGCTTTCATTTCAATTTTAAAGGAAATCATTATTTACATTTGTTTGCAGTTTGTGTATGATTTCATTGTTTGTTTAAACAATTTTTAAAAAATTAAACTTGTAGCATGTTTGTATTATTTATGTGAGACCTTGCGATACAAATTCTGTTTAGGTCTAATTTATGTAGATATTTATTATTTTGATATTTATGTTATAACTGCTTTGAAAGCTGAATGGTTCTTGATTAATCCTTCAATAAGTATTTATGATTTTAGGCTTTTTCTACATTTTAACATATTGCAAATTTTAGTAAATTATGTAGTTATTTTTGTTAAAGCTCGGGGTTTGGTTAGCATTTTTCTTTAGGATCTGTGAATCGTTTGTACTTATCTTTGCTTGCGTAAGCTTAGGAATTGTTTACTTAAGTGTGAATCTGGCCCTAAGAATCCAAGCTGTGCACTATGCTGAAGTGTGTGTCCCGCCCTAGGGGCTGATTCAGAGATGCACTTACACCTTTTTTTTACAGTTCGGCTAAACCATTTTTCAAAGTAAGGGGTGTTAATTAATTTTAAAAAATTTGCATGCAGGGAAAATACATAACTTTTACACATAGAACTAAAATACTGCACAGCTTTATGTTTATTCTATAAAATAGAGTTGAGCTAAGAAACTTCACCTCCTAATTTTAATTCTGATCTTACAATTTATATCTGCCTCCCCTTGCAATTCAACATGGTATTACTCAGGTCTACACTTGCACCTAAAAAAAGGTGGAAGTGCAACTCTGAATCAGCCCCCTAACCCTAAGCTTATCTAGCTGGGGGGGATGCCTTGGACTGCTATAATAATAATGATTACAACAAGAACCAATTATGATTTGTGTGTGTGTAAAATGCCCCTAAAGGCTGTAGGTGTAGGGAGGAATACTTTTAATTTACTTTAATTAACTGTGAAAGTTATGGCAACACCAACATTGTCCAACCAAGCAAACAAATAAATTATTCATTCAAAATAATTGAGCGTAAAAATGTGACTTGAAGAGCATTTAACATTAAAGACCTTTCAGAAAATAAGTGCATGATTTAATTTAGTTTTACAAATGATATTAAACAGAGTATATGGGAGTTATACCAGTTTCATTAAAAATGTGTCTAATCATACTGCAAGTCTGTCCCCTGCTGTTTTCCACACATTCAGAATTAATTAGGGAACTAATTATATTTTGATATCATTTCACAAGATGTCTGAATAGCAGATTGCTTCACACATGGTAATAAAGCCTGTTGCAGCGATATGGTAATGTAAAAATAGCTGATAAAGGACAAATATGCTACTGATTTAGAAGAGTATTTGAAGCGGCAGTCGGGAGCCCTTTATGTCTTTCATATTAATTCTATGAATTGTGAATCTGTTGTGCTTTAATCTGGTGCACCTGGTCACTTTATTTTTGGTGTACTGGTCATTTACAGGTGCAAGGTCATTCCAACAGCTGGACGTGTGTATAGAAAGCCAAGATACCATGTATGTGCATCAGCTGTGCTGGAGCAGAGAACGAGAATTCACAGCTCAGTCTGTTAAAATGGATTCTCACAGTTGGTTTACATATAGCTTTACAACCACAGGGGCTAGTACACTGTTATTTACAGTCATAAAAAGACAATAAATATTTGAAGGATGAACTCTCTGAAAGTGTAATTCAGAGTGGATATACAGCAGATAGAATGATTCTGAAATGGCTGTGAAATAAATGTGTTTGTAACATTTTCATGCTAAGTGGTAAGTCACTCTTATATCTATGTTTATTTAAATTATCTACAGAATTCACTGGTTGCCCTGGTAGCCCGTGTCCACTGAAAATGATGCGCTAGTAGAACTACTAGTGCAAGCATGCCCATAAATGACAAGGCATGCTTGCTCTAGTAGCACTACTATAGTCAGCATGCCTTGCCCAAAACTATAAAAAAAACGCTACACGTGACCCCCTATAATAAAATATTTTTAAAGAATGTAAAGGCCCCGTCCCTAGTCCCTATCATTAAAAAAATTACAGTGCCCACATAGTAAAATAAAAAAACAGGACATGTGCCCCATAAAAAAAAAAATTTAAATGTAAAAAAAATTTTGTCCCCTTCTTTAAAAAAGAAAGAAAAAAAATGCCCACATAGTTTAGATGTGTAAAAAAAAAAGTGCCATGTGCCCGTTGTAAATATCAGTGTCAGAGTTCTCGTTCTCTCGATAATTCTTACAGTGGCCAAAGTGTATAAATACCCCCCAATGACAGTAGACCTGTCATTAGAGCCGAGATGTCCGGCATGCCAAGTCTTCTGTATTGGGGTTTTTTATTTTTTTATTTTGCCAAGGCCAGCCCCGGATTAACACTGGACCCCCATCAGAGCAGGTAAGTATGTTTATTCTTATTTTCTATGGGTATTTTTTGGGCATATTTTTTATTTATTTACAACGGGCACATGGCACATTTTTTTTACACATTTAAACTATGTGGGCACTTTTTTTTCTTTATTTTTTAAAGAAGGGGACAAGGTTTTTTTACGGGGCACATGTCCTGTTTTTTTATTTTACTATGTGGGCACTGTAATTTTTTTAATGATAGGGACTAGGGACGGGGCCCTTACATTCTTTAAAAATGTTTTATTATAGGGGGACACGTGTAGAGTTTTTTTTTATAGTTTTGGGGCAAGGCATGCTGACTATAGTAGTGCTACTAGAGCAAGCATGCCTGTGTCTACACTTGCACCATCTCTTGAGATGGTGCAAGTGTATGGCTAATTAAACAGCCAGCGGACCGCGGTGGAAACTATGTTTAAATGAGAAAAGCAACTCTTTTCTCATTTAAATATTCCTCCACAGGCATAGCCCGGTCAGATGCGGACACAGTCGGATGCTGTGTGCGCTCCCGATCTGGGCATGCGCAGTGGCCATTTTCACTGCGCTTCCGTCTGAAAAATAAACGGACAATTCAGAGGTGCGTGTTTCTGAAGAAACACGCACCTCTGAATTGAACGTTTTTCCCGATTCCGTGTTGCGACCAGTCGCAACTCTGTATCAGGTCCATAGACTTGTAAAGATTTTGATAAATTATGTAATAATTGACATGACCGCTTTGCAAATAATATACATTTATTGAGCCTAAAATAAGTATTTCTTATCTGGCTTCAATTTGCTTACAGAAAACAATTGAAAAACAATGATATCAGACCATAATTACACAGCCAACATTTTTATCTAAGATGAGACTTAATTGTTGTTATTGTCTCATAGCAGAATAGATTTATACTAATGCAGATGTTCACTATGGATCTTAGTTTGGAGCAACAGTTCAAAAATGTAAAATGTATGAACAGTGTGGGTGTGATTAGGGGCCAATTCAATGTGAACAGTGCAATGCATACAGAATTAATATTGACAGGGTACATATGTATTCCGAATGCGTAATTACCCTGGTGATCTTATTGTGCATTTGACTGTTAAGCATCGTAACACAATATGATTGATGCACCACAAATAACGTGGATGCAAAGCTAATTGAATCGGGCCCTAAGCCTTTATTTACAATACTTCAACAAGTTAAAATACAAGACACTACAGGGTGTTAACAGCTATGTGCAACATGCTATTAACCTTTAGCATGTTGCTTCATATAGTACTAGAAAGCATAGCATGCCCATGTATTGCAGGGCATGCTGTGCCTTTTAGTACAATACACGGCAGCATGGCAAGGGTTAATGGCATACCGCTGCATAAATCATGTCACTAGTGACAACTAAAAGCCACATCTGTTCCCCCTGTCACAAATAAATGCCTCATCTGGTCCCCATTTAATAATAAATGCCTCATCTGGTCCCTGTTTAATAAATAAATGCCTCATCTGGTCCCCCCGTGTCCTATTTATACCCTCCTGTCCTAACGTCAGGACAGGAGGGTTTAAATAGGGCCCATTAGTGACAGGAGTCATTAGCCGGAGGGACAGCCAGGAGTAAAGATCGTCGCACCTGCACCAGATGGAAAAGAAGCCGGTCTGGAGTCCCGACGTCACCTGTCAAGATAGAAGACACCTAAGTATTATATAACTTTTTAAATATTGAAAAAACAGAAATGATTTAAAAGAAGGGAAATATCTTTGCAACATTATAAAAAAAATGAGGGTGATGGTGACAAGCTTAACTTTATATAAGGCACCGGAGGACATTGTCATATGTTAATAAATTACACCGGGGGCCAGATGATTATTCTATTTGTGACACAGTGCCAGATGATTTATTAGTTTCATTGTGATACAGGGGCCAGATGATTATTATATTTGTGACACGGTGGACAGATGATTTATTAGTTTAATTGTGACATGGGGGCCAGATGAGGCATTTATTTGTGACAGGGGGAACAGATGAGGTTTTTAGTAGTTAGGAGTGACATGAGTTATTCGGCGGCATGCCATTAACTCTTGGCATGCTGCCGCTTATAGTACTAGAAGGCATAGCATGCCCTCAAACACAGGGGCATGCTGTGCCTTCTAGTACTATATGCCGCAACATGCTAAGGGTTAATAGCATGCTGTGGCAGGGATTTAACTTATTAAAGTAATTTTTTTTTTTTTTACAAAGTGAATGCTGATTTTGAGTATATCGACACTCACACCAACCTCTATTTTCTCGCCGGAGTTAGAGGTGAGTTTACAGAGATTTTACAAATCTCTGTATAGTATATACAGCGATTTGTATGCTCTGCCTTTTGAAACTCGCTGTAGCGATTTATACTACGGCGAGTTTCACTAACCGTCATCTCCGGTGACTTTAGCATGAATTTACTTTAATAAATTCAGCGCTTTAGACCTCGCCGGAGATTGCATGCACTATCTGTTGAGTTACACAAAATCGATATTAGTAAATCTGGCCCTAGGGGGCTGATTCAGAGTTTGGGAATAAGGGCAAACCAGGTATAAGTGTACAGCTGGGCTAAACTAGTTCTGTGTGCAAAAGCTAAATATTTTCCCTGGATGCGAAATAATTAAAATTATTAGCTCCCCTTACTGTGCAAGAGATTTCTATCTGCTGGCTTGCAAAAAATTGCCATGGCGATTTTGGGATTTTTCAAACAGTGACGACTTTTATGGGGACTTCTCCTTAGTAAATGCAGCGCAAAAAAAAGTCATCATAAAAAATGACGATTTTGGCAAAATCGACCTTAGTAAATTTACCCCCCAGTGTTTCTCACTACCTGGACTACTGAGGCAAGAGGCCTCCCTCAGTATAGACACCTAAATGCAGCGTGTTTACTGAACAACGTTATATTGTGTTGTTTGTGTGGCAGGGATGCCTAATTGTATTAGCTAGCAGCCATTTGCAAGTCTACTGGGAGTATTTACTGAAAAAGTGCTTCTGTCTGCCCAAAAGACAGCATTAGACTAATGATTATATCTCAATATATATTTGTAAATTGTCTATGAGTGATTTTTTATGATTAGACCAATAAGCAAAACTATGGTCTCTCACCATAATTAGTGTCAGCTCTTTTATACAATTATTTATATTTAGCTAACAATGTTATTCATGCCTCTTTCTGCACCTGTATTCTGTTTATATAGTTATCTGTTTCTATATACCACCAGATGAAGCCTGTGGTAACCTTGGGCCTGATCCAGAGCTACGCTGTCCTGCTGTTCATAAGTACGGCCAGCGTAGCTCTGGTGTACTTCCCCTGTCACCCCCGCCCCCTGTGTGAGCGTAGTTACACACAGTTTTGCCTGCTGAAGGCTACCCTAACTTCAACCAGCGTAACTGTGTCTAACTACGCTCACATGTGAGCGTAATCTGTCAAACCCAGCCCTTCCTTCCTAATTACACGCCCCCGCCTAGCTTTCGTAACTACAGCATAGTTGCGGAGCTGCCCGCCCCCAGATCCAAGGCACCTAGAGCCAAGGATTACGCCAGGCAACATCTGCCCCGTGCATGCGCAGAAATGCCATTCTTACACATACGGCCACCATAAAAACGATGGCAGCCGTAGGTCTGGATCAGGCCCCTTGTGTATATAATAGCCATTTCATGTTTGTATTGCATTGGTTTCCCAAATTGGGATAGAATACAATATGCTGATGCTATCTACATAAAATAAAAGGGTTACCACTAGTAAACTGATCAAGTTCCGTGAATAGAAATGTCTACAGACACTATACACAGTTGCCATAACTTGTAGGAATACAACAGCTGGCATCTTGTATTAGTCCCAATATACTAGTGTCACATGCTTTCAGGCCATTAAAGCCTAATAATCCTCAGTGTCATATCATATGCAAATAGTCTTATATTCTCCTACAAGGTTTATCTTGGGAAGTGATTGTTGTACATTTTGTTGTAAAGACTACTGACACTCCAACGCATTATTGGGATGGAAAACAATCACTGCTCCTCTCCCAGTTGTATACTTTGACCTTTTGTTATTATATCAGCTATTCAGGAAATGTGAATATTAGTTTCCTGAGCAGGGAGCTGAAGTTGCTGTTTGGCTATGTTGGTTACTGGATATCTTTACAATAGTGCCATTTGCTCAGTAATATATGTAACTGGGTTCCGTCCGCCACTGTGAAAATGGCATTTTTCCGAAATTTCACTGCCGGCAGCCAATTTTTGGCTGTGTCTGTTTAGAAATGGTCAGAAAATAGAAATTTACACTGCAAACTCGCCGAAGGATCCAGCGGTTTCTGGCGCTCCGACAGGTTAGTGCAGTAGAGGGCATATAATATAGTAGAGTAGTCTTAGAGTTAGGCTGCGGGGAAGGGATAGAGTCTAAATTGGGAGTAATAGGTTTAGGCTACGGGAAGGGGATGGAGCCTAGAAGGGGAGACTTAGAGTTAGGCTGTGGGAATGGGATGGATCAGAGAAGGTGAAGGTAAGGGTCAGGTTGCGGGAAATCGATGGTTAGGGTTAGGGTAATGAAAGCGGAGGGTTAGGGTTAGGAAATAGGGATTGGCTCTTACCTGTCTTTGGCGGGGCTTCCGCTCCCTCCTCTGAACAGGGTTGTTGAAAATGGCCCTTTCGAAAACAACTTCCAGAGATTGAGGGACAAAACCCTGAGGCCTTTCTAGAGATTCTCCTGCAAAAGGCATTTGGCAGGGAAGCCTTCTCCCCCCCCCACTTTTGTAGTTAAAAGGGCACAAAGGATTCTACCTCAACCTCTGAAACCATGAGTAGCTTTATGTACCTTTATTGCTAAGTTTTTGCAATATAAAGATCAAGATCCCATGTTTTTCCTTATAACACGACCCATTAAGCTGGATAATTGCACTATATCAGCCTATTCGAATTACGCCTTGGAAGTCCAATAGAGTAGATACTCTCTCACATAGACTCCAGGCCCTGGTGAGTGACTACTCTTAACAATGTTGTTGCTTGGAGATTGTTAGGATTGCCCACAATGGTGTGGAGTCTAACCAGAGCCTGGTGTTCACTGGAGTGCCTGATGGTAAGGGCAGTCTGGGCTGCAGGTCACTGGCAGGTCGCGGCCCCCCGGCAGGTGGATCCCAAAGCATGCTGGTATGGAGACTGAACAAGAATAAGGAACCGTGAAACAGCAACAAAAGCTGCACAAACAGTGGAACAAACAAGTGCCTACACTCTGACTTACACAAGGTGTGGGAGAGGTAAAAGTTGAATGTGGTTTTATTGCAAAAACAATCAATTTATAAAAGACAATAAACACAGTCAACATATGCAAAAATATGCAATTAATAAAAGACAATAAACATAAGTAACATATGCAAAAATGATAAATCACATTAAGCCACAATAGAACAGTCCTGTGTGGCAGATATGTAGTCTGAAAGGGCAGTAGTGTCTAAAAAGTCTCCCTTTGTAAAGGATAATTACTGTCTTTTGAGCACGTGTCCTTTGTGCATACACCACTGTTGGGGTTAAGTGGTCACAAATCCTGCTAGGGTGGCAAAGAAAATGGTTGAAAATACCTTTTCAGGCTGTGTGTCCGTACCTGATGTTGGAGGAGTATCTTACCCTTCTTGCTGTGCAGAGGGGTGTTCCTCCTCGTGTTGTAGTCCTATGTAGGATCCAGCGGTAACGTTCAAAGTGTCTTTAGGTATGGAGCGTGCACGTCTCCTTTGCAGCTGCTTTTGTGTGAAGCGATTGCTGGGCAGCTGATTGATGCATGCAGATGTGTTCTCACGGCTGGAGCAGGCGTGCTGTGATAGCGGCTGCTAACTGCAGTAATCCATGTGTCCTTCCCGATTGTATGCTCCAGCTGTCAGACTTGGGCAGAGCGCTTGCTCTGACTGTCAGATGTGGGCATCGGGCTGTATGCAAGCAGACTTTCTTGGGATGAAAAAGTATCAGAGATATCTGTGTGTACCAACGCGTGTCGCCCCTCTGTGTGGGGGCTTCCTCAGGGTTGCTTCTCTCAAGAGTGTCTCGTGCTATCTTTTGTGGATGTCCAGGGCAGAAACCTATAACAAACAATGAGCAGTGGGTCAGCTGGTTATTTATGGAGACCGCTGGCCAATTAACAGCCAGCGATCCGAGTGTGCAAGCACCATGTGTCACGTTCTCAGATTGGTCTGGAACGAATTCTGGACGACAGGAGGGTGCAAAGGGTAGGACACTTCAGGTCGGACTGGAAAGAGGACTTACGCCGGACTGGCGTGCTGGGCTGCACCGGACTGGCGTGCTGGGTTACGCCGGACTGGCGTGCACAGACTTGGATTGAGGACTTGACTTGAAGCAGTAGGGACTGCAGAGGTTAAATGAATGGAAGCAGTAGGGACTACAAAAGCCAATAGAATTGGAGCAGGTGGAACTGCAGGAGTTAACCATCAAAGTTGAAGCAGTAGGAACTGCAAGGGTTAATTGGATTGGAGCAGGTGGGACTGCAGAGGTTGATTGAGACTCAGGCAAATTGTAGTGAGGTTCAGGCAGAATGTATTGAGGCTCAGGCTGACTGTAGTGAGACTCAGGCAGGATGTATTGAGATTCAGGCAGACTGTAGTGAGACTCAGGCAGATTGTAGTGATTCAGGTAGATGCAGAGACTCAGGCAGACTGAAGGGTCAGTGCTTGGGGTTTAAATACCCCGCTCTTCATGATTCTGACATGGTAAGTAGCATGGCGTTTGCCGCGAATTGTGACACCATGTAGGTACTCTGGCATCCTGACTGCTAGGCAACGTCAGGAGGCAGAGAGTTTGTGCCGCTTTCTCCGTACAGCATGTCGGCATGGGGGACTTATTGCCAGGCAATGTCAGGAGGCCGAGATCAAGAGACCAGGGAGTGACGTGGCTGCAGTCTGCACCGACACTAAGCGCTTTCACATCCTGGTGATAGTGTGTAACAGAGATGCTGTACGCCAGGATGATTTAGCTAATGCAGCAATGGCAGAGATATCTTACAGGCTATATCTACTCTACTTATTTCGCCTTGTCAGCATCCAAGGTGCTATGCAGGTTAAGGTAAGTAAAATATCTTTCAAGTTTGTGGCTTTATTTTGGTGGTTATTAATATTGGTTAAATTGTGATTTACAGGTCGGAGTGGTTTATTCCACGCCAATTCAACACAGGGGTTTAACCTGACTGTTTCATATTGCAATTAAAATGGTGCCATGGATGTGAAGAAAACCCCCAAAAAGAATGAAAATAGTATAAAATATTTGCTATTTACAGTTTTTTAAATTGCATCTGCATCTCACCTAATTAAACTACAGCATGGGGCAAGGTCTCATTTTAAGAAACAAAAGACAGGTCCAGTGCTCCATTTAAACATTACATAACACTGTGTTAGCACATCCATAAAAAGGAGGTTTAGTACACAATATAGCTATATTGGGTTAAGCCCACCTGCCCTGCGTCAAGGCACCACCTGTAGGTGCGTCCCTATCCATTTTCTATATGTGAAAAGTGTGCAGTGGCCATATTAGGGAGGGGTCAGGCTTCCAAAATTAACTATCAACAGTAATAAGATAAAACAAAGCCACACTTCTTTTCAAAATATATGAAATATGTGCAAGTGTATATATAAATGGAAGAGGTGCAGCCAAGGACCTAAGTCTCCACTAAGGGCCTGATCCAGACCTACGCTCGGATGCGTTTTTACGCTTATCGTAAGCGTAAAAACTGCCATTTGTACTTACTGCGCATGTGTGGGGCAGATGATGCGCTCATGTTACAGTCTGTAAATCTTTGCGTATGGGCCTTTAACATAACCGCTTTGTATTACCGATCATGGGGGCGTGTCTGCCATACAAAAGCCGTAACCACGCACCGAGGGCGGGGTGAGGCATTTAAATTGTACAGTATGGGCGTGCTAAGGGTCGTTAATACGCATTGAATGTACGCATGGCCGCGGTTACAAACACAAAAGTTAGGGTAGGGTTTGCCGAGCGTATGGAAGCTAAACTAGGTACGAGCAAGTGGAGTGCCTATTGTCGTGCATCGGTGGTACGTTCGGCGATAATACGCTATGCACAGGAGCGTAGCTCTGGATCAGACCCTATGTAACTAGATACCCTCCAACATGACCTCTTCCATTAATTTAAAGAAATTCTCAAACATGTTTCATACTGTTGTTAATAAATCCTCAAAGTTTTATTATGGGGTCATGATGGGATCATCTGGTACAAGAGGTTTCACTTTGGACTGTTTGATAAAACAATGCAAATCAGAACTATCCAGGCCTCTATATTACTAGGTTGCCATGGAGACGGAGGAGAAGCTAAGGTCATGTCTGACTGACCCTGACTGGAACTAGAGAAGATCAATGATTAAATCATGAATCAATCAAAAATGAAAGATTTTATATTAAGTGATCCCATCATGATCCCAAAATAAAACTGTGTGGATTTATGAACAACAACAACAACAAAAAATCAAAATTTAAAAAAATATATTTTTTGAGAAAATCAACATTTTGAAATTGAAAATGTTTCATCTTTATTGAAACATACTGCAGAGTTATATATATCATGCAAAAGCCCATAAAGATTAGTTTAAACTAAGACTTTGCCCAATGCTCTATCTCAATTAGGTGAGCTGTGTGAGGTGAGCAATTAAAAAAAAAAAATATAGATAATTTTTTATAAAAAAAAATGGCAGCTTTAATGGCATATAACTTCAAAACCAGTATACATATCAGCCTAAGATTTTGGGGTTTTCCTTACACCCATGGCAACATTTATTATACATAATTTTATTGAAATTAGAGATTGTAAGGTAGAATTTTTCTGAAATTGTGTTGATTTGATGTGGAATGTCCCAAGTGTAACATTGCTATATAAGAGATAATGGACAAGCCTAGAGAAGCGAACCACTAAATGTAATGTTTAATAGCTATTAAGATGTAATTTTCCTAATTAAATCACAATATCACAGATAAGATAAAAAATACAGTTTAAAACTCCAATAGAATTCCTATTTCTTTTTGCAAAAAAAACTGTTTGATTTAGTATATAAGAAAAAATGGTGATTTGAATTGGAGGCTAGAGATATGTTTGGGGAGAAAGGCAGGGGCGGAACTACCATTGGTGCAACAGGTGCAACGGCATCAGGGCCCACGCTGATACAAGGGCTCACAGCCGTCATCACCACACCACCGAAGCTCTCCATCAGATTACCTGGGATATCATAAGGTCAAAGCATATTTTTTGCACTTGGGCCCACAACTCGCTAGTTCCACCTCTGGATAAAGACATCTACACGGTGGCAATATAAAGTGAACCATGGTCCATATTCAGATTTAAAAAGAGACTTGTGTCAGCCCTTGCAAGTAACATCTGCTCCGTATGTTGGAGCAGTCCTTGCATTCTGCTTGGCAAAATCCCAGAAGTGGGGTTTGCCATGCAGATCAGACAAAAAGGGTGGTTTTAGGGGGAGTGGCCTGGCTGCCGAGCCGCACGGACGTGTCTCACCTCGGCTCCTAGGCCCTGAGATTACCGCTGTCTATCTGGGGGCACTGGACACTGCTGGGCTCCGCAGAGAGGTACCTCTTCACATCTGGCCCCTTCAGGGTGAGCTCCGGTCGCCTGCTCCGCTTTCTCCCGGCGCCTGCAGCTGCGGCCATAGAGATGCGGCCTGCCGCCCACGCGATCACGGCGAGTGCCGTGTCACTGGACCTCCGGACTCCGTGAAGGCTCCCTTCTGCTGACTTGTTGCGGCCCCCCTGTTCGTCGGGGGACCGGGCGGTCTCCGCCCTGGTGCTTCCGGAGGCTCTGTGGCACTTTGGAGCTGTCTGGCGGTGCTTGCGGCCTACAAGCCTGCGCTGGGTCTGTGGCCTGACGTCATCCCTCTTCTCTGGGCCTCCACGTGGATCCCCCTGGCGATAGCCATCCCTCCGTGTTTCCGGGGAGCTGGCTCATCTTCACCTCATCCTTGACGGCAGTTGTTAGGAAGGACACCATCATATTGCACCCACTCTGCCTGCTTGACCACAGTGCTGGAGCTGGCCTGGAGGTCACCCAGTGTCCCTGGACGCTACACTGCTCCCCCCATTTTTCCCCCTTTTCCCCCTGCCCTCTTTTGTCACACAGGGCACCACTGTATGCCAAGGCTGTTTCTTCCCCAGTTTGACTGTCCTCTATTGCCAGCCTTTCATCCATCCACTGCTGTATTTCTCCCCCCTGCCAGTGTATAACTACAATATTGCACAGCACCTGCTGGCTACAGAGCATACTATATTGCCAGGGTTTGAAACCCTAGCTTCACTATATGGGACTTGAACTGTCTTTCTCTCTGTGTGCCTCTCCCCAGTGATGTTTTCCCCTTGAATTTCCTCCTCCTGGGGGGGACCCATAGGATATGATCTGACACTCTGCTGACCCTTGGCTACGATACCATATTACAGCTACTAACCACCTTCTACATGGGGAAGGATAAGAGGACGCCCCACCCAAAGGACGGACGCAGGGCTGCGCCTTTCACACCCAAGCGGGACATTAGAAATCTCTTAATAGCCCAGGGCCCCCAGCCGGGTACGGTTTCCCCCTCATCTCCGGCTCCATCGGATATGGAAGACAATTCTTCGCCTCCTCTCCCTTGCCGTGGCTCTGAACCGGCCCCTGCCGGTTACGAATACAAGCTCGGCCTGGAAGCTATCCTGCAAAGATTGGATACTATGCCTACAAAGCAGGACTTCTTAGCGCAGGAGCAGCGTCTTCAGGAATGGGTGGCCTCTAAACTGGACCCCTTGAAAGAGGACTTAACTTCTGTAACGCACCGGCTGGTGACTCTGGAGGAGCGAGATGAGTCCGCTAGCTCCTACCAACATACTCTTGCAGATGTTGTGCGCCAGCAAGCCCTGGAGATTAATGCCTTACGTTCCAGATTAGACGACATGGACAACCGTGGTAGACGCAATAACCTGCGCATAAAGGGTCTTCCGGAAACTATTCAAGCCCCGGATCTCATAGCAGCTTTAACCAGGGCTTTTAATCAGCTGCTGAATCGCGATGTGGAGACTGCTATACTCTTCGACCGGGCCCATCGGGCCCTCCGACCCAGGGGGGGCCGCACGGATGCACCACGGGATGTCATTTGTCGACTCCACTATTATTCTGAAAAGGAGGACATCTTCAGGGCGGCTAGAGCCCTACGGCAGCTGGAGTTCGAGGGGAACCGGTTGGAGATATTTCAGGATTTATCCTGGCACACGCTTCAGCAACGGAGGCTCTTGAAACCCCTGACCGACGTCTTGAGGAGTCTGGACATTAAATACCGCTGGGGGTTCCCATGCAGCCTATCCGTCCTTCGCAACGGGGCGACCACTTTCTTGCGCACTCCGGACGACCTCCCTGCCTTCTGTGAGTCGATGGACATTACTGTCCCGGACCTCTCAGAGTGGCTCCAGCTCTTTCAGCACATCATCCCTCCGGAACTACCTCAGCGAGAAGCATGGCAGCGGCAGGAGTCACGCCGGCGGAGACATCACCCCCCGGGCCCAGCGGCTTCTGGACAGCCTGTTTGATATTTCACATAGTCAGCAGATATTTTGAATTCTTTGCGGCTACCGCTAGGTCTTCTGTTTGGCTGTACTTAATTGTGTTTTTTCCTTAGGGAAGCATGGACTTTCGCTACGGATGATATTGTCCTATGAAGCAGCTCACCAACTGCTGCAAGTTATAGTTACTGAGATTATAGTATTGTTAATTGCTCTCTTGGTTGATCTCACATGTTATCTAAAGCTGGGTTGCTCTGAGTGTGGTTTTTTACGCTGTTTACTGTTGGTATCTGCCCTCAGGTAGATTAGTTAGGAAAATCTACCTATGTTTACACTAGCGCACTTGTTCCCCCTTCCCCTGTCCCTTTGGACTTCTATCGTTGCTTGCTGTAGCCTCACCTGATTCTCATAACTATGGTTCCTGTTTTATGCTTTTACAGGGCTACTTGAGTAGAATTTGGTTAGTGGTTTGATATTTAGGTATAATGTTTCCAAGAAGGGTTCAAATTTAAATAGGCTCCTACGGGAAGCCTTTGCATTCTTATTTACAGTTACTTAGTGTCGGGTTGCTCCCGTGTTGTACCCCCTGCCTCCCCGTTTTTGGAACAGGCGACTCAAGCTGTGCTTGTTGTTTGTTCCCAGGATGGGGATGTACCTATTCCTGTTTTTACAGGTCCGTGGCCCTTTGCACTCCACGGATGCTCTAAGGTATTCCTTTCTTCGACTCTGTCTCTCTCTCACCTTTTCTTTTGCCCTTCGTGTTCCCTTTCCCTCTCTCCCCCTGTCCTCGGTGGTTCCTTCGTCATCAACAGCTTCTTCAGATCTGGGCTCCAAGTCTGCAGCATGGGATAAGTTTAACTGTTACCACCCACTATGCCTGATACTCTAAACATATTTTCGCTTAATGTTAGAGGCCTTAATGTCCCGGAAAAGCGCTCCCAAACCTTTCGCACCCTCAAGGCCAACAGGGCAGATGTGGGATTCCTCCAGGAGACTCACTTTAAAAGAGGGGTTGAACCTCCCTTCCGGAACAGGGATTATCCTCATATATTTTTAAGCAATAACCCGGGGTCCAAGTCTAAGGGGGTAGCTATAGTTCTTGCTAAACGCCTCCCACTTTCTGACGTGTCCGTGTATGAAGTCGTGGTAGGATGATGCTTGGTAGTTACTGTTAAGATTTTTCACCACTGGTTTACATTTGCCAATTTGTACTCCCCCAACCAGGGCCAGCCGCGCTTCTTCGCTAAGGTTCTGGAAGAAGTGGAATCACTTACCAAAGGGATCCTGCTCCTGGGAGGTGACCTGAATTGGCATATGAATCCTGGGATGGATTCCACCACGTCTCTTCCTGGGGGCTATGGTCCTTATCATCGTGGGGTAAGCCGCATGTTCCATGAGTACCAGCTGGCTGACACTTTTAGGGTGCTGCACCCTTCTGATAGGGATTTCTCTTATTACTCGCATTCCCGCACCGCCTATTCTAGAATAGACTATTTATTTTTGAGTCACAGACATCTTGACTGCCTGTCCTCTGCGGGGATAGGTCAGATTACCTGGTCGGACCATGCTCCTGTCTTTCTGTCGATCCTCATACCGGGGGTGCCGCGGGGCCACCGTCTGTGGAGGGTTAACGAGTTGGTGTTGCAAAGCCCAATACATATGCCACAAATTAAAGCTGCGATTGTAGATTATATTGCTACTAACTCCAACCCTGACACCTCCCACACTATCTTGTGGGAGGCACATAAATGTGTTCTTCGAGGCAAATTAATACAGTTAGCTGCGTGGGACAAAAAACAAAAAACTGCCCATATTGAGAAGCTTTTGGCTGAAATCAGCAAATTAGAGGCACAGGATAAGACAACTCTTAGCCCCACTACCCTGGTTGAGTTACAGGAGACGCGAGCAAAGCTACGTAGAGTGCTCAGTGACAACCTTAAATATGAGGCTAGGAAGTGTCGCCACAAATTTTTTCATTGGGGCAATAAGCCGGGTAGACTGCTGGCACGTGCCCTACGCACTCAGCGTTCGCTGGCGTTCATACCAAAGATTAAGGACGGGCGGGGCTCCATACACTATGTATCTGAGAGAATAGCAAAGGAGTTCCAGCTCTTTTACTCTGATTTATATAATCTGCCCATCTCCTCTGAAGGGGACCAAGCGCGTAAGGTTAGCGAATATCTCTCTTCTGTTGATTATCCCTGCCTGTCTTGTGCCCAGGTTGCTGCTTTGGAGAGGCCATTCACCCTGGAAGAGCTTGCTGAGGCTATTAAGGGCACTCCCTCGGGTAAAAGCCCAGGACCAGATGGTTATACCATTTCTTATTATAAGCTATACTTGGACTCTATAGGTCCCTTGTTGCTAGCGGCCCTCAATGAGATCACGGAGTCTCATCATTTTACTTCCCAAGCGTATGAGGCTCATATCTCGGTGCTTCCCAAAGAAGGTAAAGACCCCACCCAGTGCTCCAGTTATCGGCCCATCTCGTTACTTAATGCTGATATTAAGTTACTTGCCAAGATGATAGCTGCTCGGCTGAACCCGCTCCTTCCACACATCATACATTCAGATCAGGTGGGTTTTGTTCCGGGCCGTGAGGCTAGGGATAATACCATCAAGGCTGTCAATTTGATCCACATAGTCAATACTTCTGCGTCACCGGCGATTCTCCTGTCAACAGACGCCGAGAAGGCCTTTGATCGGGTCGACTGGATCTTTATGTCACAAATTTTACGCCACATGGGCTTGGGCCCAGTCTTCCTTAGCAAAATATTGTCCCTCTATCACGCCCCGTGGGCTAGGGTCCGGGTGAATGGCCTTTTGTCTTCTCCGTTGCAGATACGTAATGGCACTAGGCAGGGGTGTCCCCTTTCGCCCTTGATTTTTGTCCTGTGTATGGAGGCGTTGGCGCGGGCTATACGGTTTAATCCGGATATTTCAGGCATTAAGACGGGTGGGATGGAGTGTAAGTTAGCTTTGTTCGCGGACGACCTCTTGGCCACATTGTCGAATCCCTCTGTTTCTCTTCCTAATTTAGTTAAAGAGGTCCAGAGATTCAGCCAACTCTCTAATTTTAAGATCAACTACCATAAGTCTATTGCCCTTAATCTCACAGCGCCAGCGTCAGTGGTTCAGAGTTTGCAGGCGTCATTCCCCTTCCAGTGGCACCCGGATCGCATTAAATACTTGGGCATATATCTGACCAGTGATCTTTCCCAATTATACGAGGCTAATTTTGTTCCCAAACTCAAGGAGGTTCAGTCTGACCTGTCCCGGTGGCAGCCCAAGCACTTCAACCTTTTGGGAAGGGTAAATGTGGTCAAGATGTCTATTCTACCAAAATTTTTATATCTTTTTCAGACGCTTCCGATTGCAATCCCCCCAAAAAATTTTAAAGAGGCCCATTCCGCTATTCAGGGGTTTGTTTGGAATGGCAGGAGACCTAGGTTTAAACATGATATTTTGTACCGGAGAACAGAGGGGGGGGACTTCAACTCCCCAACCTCTACCTCTATTATGGGGCAACCCATATATGTAGGGTTGCGGAATGGTCGGCAAACCAATCTAGTAAGCAATGGATCATCATTGAGAATTCTATGGCACCCTCCCCTCTGACCACTTTGGCTTGGACTCCTGTGGTCCCTAGGATTCCCCACCCCACGATAGGGGCTACTTTGGCCCAGTGGAAGCGTCTTAGGACCCTTCCCACTATTTCTTCTAAATTTTCCCCGCTCACGGTCATTTCACATAATAGGGATTTCACGCCAGGATTACAGCCCTCCTTTGTCAGTAGATGGTGCAGTAGTGGGCCTCTGAGGGTTGGTCAGCTGGTGCGAGCTGGTGGGGTGCGGCCCCTCTGCGATCTTGGGGAGGTAGTGTCTTCACCGGGGAGGGAATGGTGGTCCTATTTCCAGGTTCGGCATTTTGTCACTACACTTGCTCCCCTGGTGGAGCTCAGCCGGGATCTTACCCCTTTTGAGATCATGTGTCAGCTCTCCCACCCCCTCCCCATGCCGTTTCAGCTATGTACAAATTGCTAGTTACTGGTACCTGGCCTACCCTTCCACGATTCACCCAGACCTGGGAAAGGGACTTGGGGGTCACCCTGCAACATTCTGACTGGGCTAAGGTATTCCAATACACACACGCCTCTTCATCAAGTGCCACGGTCCGGGAAACTCAGTATAAAATTCTGTTCCGATGGTACAGGTGCCCAACGGTGCTGCATAGAATGCTACCTAGTGTCCCGGACAGATGCTGGAGGTGTCTAACGGGGGAGGGAAACCCCCTCCATATATGGTGGGGCTGCCCTAACCTTCGCTCATTTTGGTCTACGGTGCCACGGGTGGTTTCGATTGTTCTAGGGGGAGACGTCCCCGATTCTGCTCAATTTTGGCTTCTGAATATGTCTCCGCTACCTATCTCTGTCTTTAAGAAGTCATTGTCCCGGCACCTGATCAACGCCGCTAAGGCAGTCATACCGCTTCATTGGCGGTCCCCAACCCCTCCGGGGGCCAGAGAGTGGTTCGCTAGAATTGATCTTTATATGGACATGGAGGAGCTCACCCTTTCTATTCTGGACAGAAGCTCAGTTTTTACAGAAACTTGGTTCCCATGGCTGCGGTTTAAAGAATCTGATCTGTATAGGCAGTTAGTTGGATGATCTAATCTGCTTTATTGCAGGGTCTTCCTGAAGCCAGGTCCCTCCATTGTAGGTGCCACCTTCCCGTACCTTTCCTTTCCCCCTCCCTGTCCCTTTTCTTACTTTCTCTTCTATTCTTCCTTCTAGGTATTTTTCTGTGTTTTTGTACACCTTCTTTTTCTTTATGGAATGGGCTTAGGGACACTCTCTTTCATTCTAGATTGGTTATAATTTTGCCCTTTTGAGTGTTCATTATTTATGCTTGTTCACTAAAGCTGCATTCTCTCTCGTTGTACTATGTTATTGGTCTGTATCTGTCTTTATTGGAATGCTAATAAACAATATTCACACTAAAAAGGGTGGTTTTAAGCTTTTACTTACGGATTTGTGTGCACATGTACACAGATCTGTACATAGCAGTTAAGGTAAGGCTTATGGTCACAGAAGTGCCTATAACTCTGTACAAGAGAAGGGAGTTCACTTCCCTCTTCCGTACGCAGTTTAAGAGCCCTGCACATGATACGCACATGGATCCAGCCTCATGTTCCAGGTTTATATGCAAGCTAATGTGGCTATTAAAGTACCTAGATTGAAAATCCATTTAGTCTTCAGTTTAGCTATATAATTACCTCTACGCAATGTTTTTTCTACCGTTTTTTATGCCTCTGAAATTAACTTTGTTGGGTCCTTCTGATATTTATATCATTATCTATATTTATAGATAACGTAGGTTGGTACTGTGAGTAGTAACATCGGGCTCCGGCTTCTTAAGTGCATAATTTCACGAAATTACTTACTATGCATGTGTAGTAGGTCATTTACACAATCTACATACCAGTTAGGTATGTAGATTGCCTCTGTGTGGAGTAGTTTAGTCAGTAGGAGGTGTGCTAATGCCACCTCGGGTTGGACTTAGGTAGAAGTGGGAGGAAGAAGGATGTAAATTAGCCGGAGAGGGCGGGGGGAGGCTTTCTTCATGCGTAGTTTTCTTCTTCATATGGAAACTACGCACGGTTACTTATGGAAGCCATATGGCACTCTTAGGTGCCATAAGGTTCCTACAAACGAGGGGGAGTTTAGAGGCAGGATGGGTGAGTTAGGGGCGGTTCTGTCCACACCTAACTCATTCTCAAGTGTGAATCCAGTCCATCTTCTTTTACATTTTCTATATGCTCTTCTATTCACGCCTTGAGGCTCCTAATGGTATGGCCAATGTATTGCATGCCACAGGATCACCTGTTTATTTTAAAACTAATTATTTCTTTGATTATATGGGGGTTTTTTTAAGTTGGATTTAAATGTGTTGCTTGAACCTGTTCTATTGCTATCAGTCTATCAGCGGTACTACAGGATACACATTTGACATATTGAATAAAAACTGGAATAACCACTTATCCTTAGTATCTTCTACTTAGTTGGAAGTAAGGCAAAAGGAATCGTGTGATTCTTAGATTTCTTGCCCACCTGTACACTACTTCATGTATACCATGTATATTTTCATTAGGTTTATGCTTATTGAGGATTTTTTTCCAAGTCCTTATGATTATTATCATAATTAGTTACTGAACTTAGTTACTCAAGGGCTAAACCATGTTGATTTCAGGGGGAACCAAGTTAATTGTATTCTTTGCATGCAGGGATATATCTTTAAATTGCGTACTGCACAAAGATACTGACCAGCTTTACTATCACACTGTTATTTAGACTTGGGATAGGAAACATCACCTCTCAACTCTAATACTGTTTGCAACAGATGAAGTTTGACTCCCCTGAAATCAACATGGTTTTTCCATTGAGTAACTAAGTTCATGCACTTAACAAGGTCTGGATCCAGCCCAATGTATGGACTATCTAGGCCTCTGAATCTTTCCCTTGAGGTGGTATTCTCTAACAGAGGTCCTCTATCCAAACATCTGCTCTTCTCCAGCAGCTTTATTTACAACATCTTGTTTGTAGTCTCTTTCAATAAATTTCTATTAAAGTTCTTGCTTGTAGCTCGGAGTCTTCTTTTCAGTCTTCTTCCCTTTATGCTCATCTATATGCACTTCTTACCCCCTATTCACATACAAGGTGTTCTAGGCCTTCACCTGTGCATACGCCTTGACATTCACAGAGGGAGGATAAGGGAAATACAATGATAATGAATCAAAGTCAAACATCTCTTTTATGATTTAGTTTTTTTAACATATTCGTAATTTTTTTTTTAGAAGATCTACTATTGGCGAAAGTGAATTTGTGAATGACAGAAATTGTGAATTTTCTGGGGATGTTCTACACTGATAAAATTTAATGACAACAATAAATCATATAAATAATAGTGTAGAGATTAATTGGGTAATAATTGGGAATAGATGTTGGCCTTTTGGGTAGGGTTATGACAATGATAAGGTATTATCCTATATAGTGAATCCCAGGTCCAGTTCTGTACACCTGCAAATTAACCTTATCCTGTATCTTTTCATATTCCTGTTTATGGGTTAAACTCCCGGAGGTCAGCATATGAGCTGTGAGGTATAAAGGGAGCGAGCTTTCTACTGTGACAGCTGACACTACATAGCTTAGCAAGAAGATAACATCATAGGACCAAGTTCCACCTTAATAACTATACATTGCGCTTGATCTCTTAATCACTGATTTATAGTAATAATATTAGATTCTTTAACAATATGATTTCTGGTCCACAGCAAGTGTTATGGGCAAACCCATTAATAATATGAGATAAACAGTGCCATGTGATATCTATTAATCAATTTTTAAGAATTTTATAAATTATTGTTCTTCAGTCATTTAGGGCCGTATGCAGAGCTCCGGCCGCATTGCATTTTCGGCCAGAGTTTTCAGAAAAGTGCTACTGCGCAGGCGCAGTAATTTTGTAACGTAATCTACATTACTTCTTGCAACGTAGATTGCGTATAAGTGGTCTTAAAGACTCTGCATACGGCCCTTAAAGCCACAGTCACACAGCCAATCTTTTAACTGATTTTTTTTTTACTTGTGAATACCCACTATAACAATTATTAATCACTTCGGACCTGATTCATACTTAAGAACGCGATAGGTTCCTAAATATACGCAACTAATAGGAATGAAACTCCCTCGGCACGCCCCCGGTTTTCAGGTTCTTATGTGACTTACGAGTGCCATAGGGCTCCCTTAACTGTAGTTTTGCATTTCAATGCGTAGGGCGTCTATTAAGGATCGCAAATGATAACCGCGCCTTCGTTGCATATGGGTAATGAAGGTTGCGAGACAATGTGGTAATTCTAAGTTTGCGAGACAATGTGATAATTCTAAGGAAGCTATTGCTATGCAATGTGTATAATCTTTTGTCATGATATAATATTTGATTTGATTTGATTTGATTTTAGACATGCAATGTGTGTAAACAGAGAAGTGAGTCTCTCTGTGAATATATTGTGCATAAATGTGTATTCTGATCTTTTTAGTATTACTGTTATAAAAATATCAAAAAGCTATTGCAAATGTTCTATAAAGGTAAGTTAGTATATGATGTTTCGGTATTTCAGGCATGTGTCTTGATGCTTACATTTATGGAGATTGCACAGGTTTACTTGTCACCCTAGTTAGCTCACCGCCTGTCCCCTTTCACTCTTTTCAATACAGGGCTTCTGTCTTTAGCTGTTACCCACAACATGACAACAAGAACAGGTGCACTGCTTAGGATGGAGCCATTGCCCCAACCTCCATAACCCTCCACCAACTCCACCTTTCTTGCCTTACGGAGCAACCACATGCTCAGTCTAAATGGAGCAACCATTCAAAAAATGACTTGCTGAGGTGTCACTGGATCAAGTGGAGTTGCTCGCTACCAACAGGTGCTGTTTGCCTGCAGTGCATAAAAAGTGATGGGAGCCCGGGGGATGGTGCTGCTCATAAGGACAGAGCCACAGGCTACAGGAGTGGATTGCAGTGCCATGAAGTGTTTAGGTGGTGGAATTGGGCAACCTGAAGACTGCAGTAGTGGTTTGCTCTCTGATGCTGAGGATCTTGAGAGTGCAAGTGACAGCTCCGACAAATCTCTTGGTGGCGGGGATGATGGAGGCTACAGTAGTCCATCTGGTGACAACAGAGGCAAAAGGAAGAGGAAAGGCAGACTGTCTGGAGTCAGTAAGCAAAGACAAGCTGCCAATGCACGGGAGAGAGACAGAACACACAGCGTAAATACAGCTTTCACTGCCCTCAGGACACTAATCCCCACAGAGCCTGCAGACCGCAAACTGTCCAAAATAGAAACCCTGAGGCTGGCTTCTAGTTACATTTCACATCTAGCCAACATCTTGCTGCTGGGGGAGGACTGCATGGATGGACAGCCATGTCTACAGTACAGAGCCTCTGTGGCCAGTTCAGCACCTAGACCCATCTGTACTTTCTGCCTTAGTAATCAGAGGAAGATGGTAAGTGGCTCTCTAATAAACTGATTGTATGATTCTAAGTACAAGCCATTGTGCAGTAAATTTATAAGATTCTGGTTTTCTAAATGTTTCAATCTTTAACATAAATATATAATATTGTGATGAATAAGAGCATTATGAAAAAGACATTTACTTTATTTTACTAAAGGCAACTTTTATGCATAGTGTTAAATGTTCATTATAATACTGATACATTTCCCCATATTATTATGTATATATTAGTAGATAACATCGTTTTAGTTCAGTCAACAGCGTTTGTTGTTTTTGTAGTCAATACAGAAAGATGGACAGCACACTAACTTTATACACAGCTTCATGCTTATTTTAAGTAGTAAATAAGTTTATTTTAGATGATTCATTGTTGTTTGTGTGTGTGTATACACATACATACATATATACATACTACTTACAATCATATTCCTTAGCACTACAGATTCGAGGTTATAAAAATGAAAAAGGATGAAATCACCATACAAGGAAACAAAATTTGAAGAGCATAAAAATCTATGTTTCTGTCTATAATAGTCTGACCAAGGCCACTTGTATTTCCGCTGTTTTACACTCTTTTTTCAAACAACTCCAAGAAACATTTTTTCAGTACTGAAGAAATAGTTTAACTGACTTAACTGTAGGACCTTCGTAACATAATATATTGAGGCTGTATTTTCCTCTTTTCTAGTAGATGTCAATCTGCTGCATAGTGTGACCTTATGAAGCATGAATTCTAATATCTCTGTGTTTTCTTTACAGCACAGGGAAGGGGAGAAGCACTTGTCTATTTAAGGTGTATGTGGCCATTAACCCAGACGAGCAGCTTGCACAATACTTGCACTGAATATAGACCTATTCTAAATATATCCACATGACACTCTTTTGTTTACATTGAAGTTATGTAATGCAGTTTACAAACTTTATTTCTAAACAACAACAGCAGCAAGAACTTCTCATGATGTGCACTTTATTTTTTACTGGAACAACTTTATTTAAAATTTGCAGCTTGAAACTAACTTAGAATGGAAAGTTGCACCTGGTGCTGTTGCTATTTTTTCAGCAAGAAATGCTAAACCCAAGTATGATACAGACGGTGGTTAAACCAACAACACATGATGAAACCTGATCATGGACACGCAATGCTTCCATCAGAGCGTGTTGTCATAACATACTTTCACCTGTGCTTTTTACCACTAACCCTCTGGGCTTTTGTACTCGAGACTCATTAGTATGTATGAAAGGGATATTCCGTTTAAGGGTTTATTGGATGGGATTAAAGTTGGGGCATAATTCACAGTTAATCTTGTAACTGGTGTTTAGAAATGCTAAAATATAGAATGCAAATTAAGCAGTGAATATATATTCTATACTATAGTGTATATGGCTATAACACACTGTTGAGTTGGTTTATTAGAAAATTTAGTTAACTCATAAATCATCTTTTAGCCATCCTTAGCGGTGACTGATCATCATTGATAATATGATGAACAGTTTTGATTCCATTCTGTAAACTTAATTCTGTGAGCGATTACCTATAATTTTCCACTGCCCCTATTATCCTCTACTCTTCTGACCCTCAGCATTTCGACCTCTGCCCTCCTCCCACACTATTGGTGGAGATCCCACTAGAGAATAACCAGTGCCTTACATTTTCAGTTCTCACATGCAGAAATGCCTTAAGATTTTTTAAAGAAAAACAATAAAATAAATCTAAAAATATTAAAACTTTTAACATTAAAAGAATTAAAAAAGTACTTCCTGTAAGCATATAAATTGCTAGCACATTTTTGTCTGGTGCTCAATTACAGTTAAGAGATAAATTAACAAATTAGAACACCTCAATCTTTATTTTAGTATTATTTCTAGTAAATATTCAAATATATAAGTGGATTGGTCATCCCCCTGATAAAGGTATCAGTACACTACTTACTTTATGTTTACTGAACATTTAACATATGCTACTAAAAAAGCAAGCAAATAAGTGCAAAACACAGACGATATCAAGGAGACCCTTGCTGGCTCCTATCAACCCCCCGCTTATAACAAACCAGATAGTATTTATTATTCACTATTACATAATATAGAACCATGCTTTATTTAAAATTCTGAAGACGAACACAATGAGTCACAAATGTTAGGAGACTGAAACAGCTGAGACACCAATTTGCCAAATAAGTGTATGATCAAGCTGCCGTTGCACTAATACTAGTTCAAATGACAGTAAGACAGATGTATTTCTCAGTCATCTAAAGAATGTACTGTCTAATAAGGACATACATGATTATATTAATAAACAGGTAATTATTCAGCACTTATTTCACATCTGTTCATGTATGGTGGCTCTCATTATGGGGCATAGTAGGGTAGTCACAGAAATGTTATCTTTTCATAGTAATAGCAATGTTATTAATATTGATTTTAAAGTGGAACCGTCACCTTGAGACAGTATTTAAATTTCCACAAAATACCAAGCCCTGGTAGCACGTCCTGATACTGTATGTTCAAGACATTTTAAATCCTTGTGTTCTTTTTAGAACATATATTTGTTCTATGCATCTTCTTTACCAGTAGCATTATAGTAAACAATGTACTCAAGGTAAGCAGATGTTAAAACAGTATAATAAAAAAACAGCATTTATGGGTGATGAATTTGGAGCAATTTGCAAAAATCTATGATCATCCTTTTTACGCTAGTTTTCTGTTGCGGTGACAGGTCCACTTTAATGCACTTTATTACATGAAAACCAATCGGATTACCTCAAACGTGTGTGATTGTGTGCTGTACTGAACTGTACTGTGTTCAAATAATCTCTATAAAATGGGTTATGTTCATTGGGCTGGATCCAGACCTTGTTAAGTGCATGAACTTAGTTACTCAAGGGCTAAACCATGTTGATTTCAGGGGGAACCAAGTTAATTGTATTCTTTGCATGCAGGGATATATCTTTAAATTGCTTATGGGACACTGATACTGACCAGCTTTACTATCACACTGTTATTTAGACTTGGGATAGGAAACATCACCTCTCAACATTAATACTGTTTGCAACAAATAAAATATGACTCCCCTGAAATCAACATGGTTTAGCCCTTGAGTAACTAAGTTCATGCACTTAACAAGGTCTGGATCCAGCCCATTATCTCTATCCAATACAAACAATAAGGAAGTGGGTTACACAAGTTATCTTTGCATTGAATACATCTGATTATAAGGAGAAAAGTGTGTTCTTGTAAGTCAATGGTTGTGTACAGATTCTTATTTATTCTGAACCTGTTACATGTGAATAATGTACCGTTACACTGACTGACTATTATGCGCAACACAAAAAGGATCTGATATTATGTCAGATCACAGAAAACTTGAGCAAATCCAGTACTTGACTCAGAAACTAAATCTACACGGTGCCAGTGCCACAAAATGTTTACATTTTAGTTTAAGTTAAGTAGCACATATGTACTCTATGTATTTTATGGTGCTTAACCTGAATAAGCTGTTTGCCCTGTTAATAAACAATGTTGGAATGATTTAAAGGTCTTTGCTCTACATAAATAACCTAGTATTTATGTCCATAATGTCGTACCATGCAAACTAACCTTTATTTTTCTAGATTCAGTGTATATAATTGATGAGAGTTAAAATCAAACTAAAATACAAATGTTGCCTTTGTTTTAAAAAATGTCATATAAGTGTGGACAACATAGAATTTATTTTGTGATATTTTCATGTTGAACCTCTGTAAGATTTCTATGAAATAAATGATATTTTATTAAATAAAACTCTTAGCAAAATATACCTTTGTACAGTGCTTTTATTTGATTATATTACAGCTTGACATATACTATCTACCATCTATTCATGTTCAATAGTAGATATTTGCCTTACTTTTTCTATGGTAATAGTATCAAAATACAGATGAATATTAAACAGTTAAATGTAGATTACAGTTTTCTCATTAAATTATTTCAGAAATTTCAATACCACTGTTTGATATGTTGTGTGTGTAGATACAAGATACATACTGTGTTTCCCCATGTATAAGACGCATCTTAATTTTGAAAAAAAAAACGTATTACATAAAAGTATTGAAATCAAGTTGTAATCTTTGTGTCCAGCCAGTCTTATTGCCTGCTCTATTTGTGTTCAGTCAGTCGTAATGTCCCCTCTATTTGCGTCCAGCCAGTCTTATTGCCTGCTCTATTTGTGTTCAGTCAGTCTTATTGCCTGCTCTATTTGTGTTCAGTCAGTCTTAATGCCCCCTCTATTTGCGTCCAGCCAGTCTTATTGCCCCTTCTTTTAGTGTCCAGCCAGTCTTATTTCCCCCTCTTTTAGTGTCCAGATAGCAGCATTGCACCTCTTTATGTGTCCTTTCCGCCTTATTGCCCACTCTTTCTGTGTGCCCACCCAACCTTTGTTTCCCCTCCATGTGCAGCCTTCACATCCATCCATTCCAATCACATCGCAGCACACTTACCTTTGCTTTCCCTCCGGCTCTCTCCCCCACGGGGCGCTCTGCAGAATGATGCTGATGTGACCTTAGGTCACACTAGCATCATTTGCAGAGCAGTTCCGAACTGGCAGGGATATCGATTGCTTATGCCTAGATGAGGCATAGCAATCAATCCCCGGAGCACTGAACATGGTGATCCGAAAGGTGAGTTTCCACCAACCCGCTCCCTGACCCAAACCAACCCTAAGTCTCTCTTGCAGCCTAACCCTAAGTCGCTCCCCACGCAGCCTAACCCTAAGTCCTCGGCGGCGGCGCTTCCGAAAGTGAATGGGTGAGTATGCGAATCACATACTCACCCATTCATGAAAAAAAATTCTGAGAGGGCTCGCATTGGAAATAGGGACAGCCGAAAAACAGCTTTCGGCTGTCCCTAATTCGCAATGTGAGCCTTTGCAGCGGGGACTCACATGTTTAATTACCTACAATAAGAGAATGGTCCTTATTTAAATGTTACAAAGTATAACAAACAAATCAGCCATAAACAAAGTAAGAAACTAAGGGTTGCAGGTGACAACTCCAATAGGTGACTCTAGAGCCATCTATTGGCTGTAACTGCATCTTTTAAAGAAAGTGAAACCAAAACATTTTTTGCATAAGGTTAAGCTAGCTTAACCGCACACTATTTTATGTACATTACACACTGAAAAATCAAAAGCAGTGAAAGAGGGAATATCATCCAGGACTAGTAGTGAGGTTAATGTGTGGTCATTTAACAGTTGGTTGTGTTGTTCTATAACTTTGGGTGTATTGTACTGTTTTCATTATACATTTCCTTATGTGATTTGTAATTCCCCAACATCATCAGAACACTGGCAATGAAACACATCCAAATAAGTTCATCTGTGTGCTAAAGCCAGGAAAATTTAATCAGAAGTCCTGAGTCTTATGGCCAGATTTTACTAAGCTACAGGAAAGGAAAAGTGGAGATGTTGCCTATAGCAACCAATCAGATTCTAGCTGACATTTTCTAGTGCTGATGCATTAATCACTGTCATTACATTGCACTTTTCCCGCAATGGACATAACTTATAGACGTAAAACATTATAGAATATAAAAATAATGACAGCTTTCTTTCAAAGTTCTCTTTTTTATGGCATGTATTTACTGCATTAATTATTGAGGCAAGATTTACTAAGCTGCGAGTTTTGAAAAATTCTAGATTTTATTTAAATATTACATGCTAGGGAATGTCAGCTATAATCTGATAGATTGCTAGGGGCAACATCTCCACTTTTCCAAACCTGCAGCTTAGTAAATCTGGCCCTTAGTGTTGCTAAATTACTTCATGGCCTCCTAATGGACAGAGCTTGTGATCGAGGAGTATTTTAAAACCTATGATTGACAGTAGCAGGGGTGCTACTATTTTCTGCCTCTTTCTAGGACCAAATGTTCTCACTTCATTGAACAGTATTCATTTGAAATGCTTTCATGATAGCTGAACCCTGTTGACTTAGATTTGCTGATACAAATTTTTAATCCTTATATTATGCATGGAATTATTCCAACATTTTGTTGAGCAGAGGGAATTATGTCAACAATTGTCTGGTTGGAACTACATGTACCAGATCGTCTATTAATGACAAGAGGTCGGATCCAGAGTTACTCCCAATAGCAAGGTGTGTAAGTGGGTTGATTTGACTGGAGGCCCTCCAGATGTTACATTAGTATTACTAATGTAACACTAACATACCTACCATTATACGGAACTTAGATGGGCAGGGGGAGCATTTAAATGATACAGTGTGGGAGGGATTAGTTGTGTATGGTCGGACGGAGCACTGATTCGCTAGTGTTACTTAAGGCTTCCCTATGGCAGCATAAGTCACACAAGTCACACAATTATCCACACAAGGGAAGGGAGTAACTCTCATGCGGACGGAGAGACCCCCGCACATATGGAAAGCGTGTGGGGGTCTGGATCCAGTCCAAAGTTTGTACCCATCAGTTTTATCTTCATTGAGGACAGCATAAGGACAAACAGGGACCCACGTTCACCTGCTATTTAAAGTTCACAGTGTCTTTCGCCCATTAAGATTTCCTTCACATCACAATGTGCTTTGCAAAATCTGAACATTCTTTACATTAGGCTCATTTACATTGTTTTTGGTTGTTGGGTCGAGGGCCAATCCCCCAACCTAAGTGTGAAATGACATTGATCCATTTATTGGCATTTATTTACATTTATGCTTTAACCACTTGCTTTTGGTTGCGATTGGTTTTAAGTGTAAAAATAAATTTGTATAAAGAGTTTATTGAAACAAATTGTAACTGTAATCTCTGTCGGCACGGGGCAAACATCAAGATATTTTAGAGGCATCTCTCTATGCCCTTCTAAGATCCACCCACGTGGATCGTAGAAACCACTTAGCTATTAGCATTATCAAGTGCAGGCGAAGTTAGAGCAGCGCAGGTGAGTCAGTTTCAACTCCCTGACTCTTCAAATATTTTCTGACATTGTCCAATTTATGAAAGAGACCATGGACCAGATCAAGACTTCTGCTACCGCTGTAGTCTGAGCTCCGACAGTAGCAGTAGCGGAGGTCCGATGGCACTGCTGCATCCAGAAATCCGTGCAGGTAAGGGAAGGCCACCATAACTTTTCCACACCTCCACATGTAAAATGGTGATGGCGCGGAAGGCTGTATAGTTCATAAGGACTAAAGCCAGCCCTTACTGTACTATGTGCATGTCTCCCCCTCTCATAGAGCGGAGGCGCTTCTGTTCTGTGATACATCCCACCCGTCGTCTGCATTTCAACCAGGATGAAATTGTGGATCCAGATCAGCCCAGGAAAAGTGGTGCATGCAGACCAGATTCAGAGATTGAAAATAAGAGAGGAAAGTTACTCCTGGGCAAAACCATGTTGATTGCAGGGGAGTCATATTTCATCTGTTGTAAACATTATTAGCGTTGAGAGGTGTCGTTTCCCAGCCCAAGTCTAAATAACAGTGTAAAAGTAAGGCTGATCAGTATCTGTGTGCAATAAGCAAAAGCACAGCTATATCCCTGCATGCAAAGAATACAATTAACTTGACTCCCCTTAAAATCAACATGGTTTTGCCCAGGAGTGACTTTCCTCTCTTATTTAAGCTCTGAATCTGATCCATAGTGTTTTCCTAGCAGTGTTCCAGGAAAGTGAATAGAAGCAACAAGTGATCAGAAGAGCCTTAGAACATGGTGCCAATGGAGACTAAATAAAGCTGCATGTCAGAGTTTAGCTTGTGTAACAAGGTATAAATGTACTAGTACAACTGCCATTTTTCCAGTGTTATATATTATATATGGGTTTCTAAGGACAGTGAAGTGTTGTCTATAAAACCTCTTTTACATACATATATGTGTTTTTTAGTTTCATATTGGTATCATTATTTATTACCTTGCCTCTTTACATTTTATATTACAGAAAAGCAAACGTAATTATTTGTATGTAGTTGTAACAATTAACATGGCTGTAGACCATTCCATGTGCGTCAGGAGAATGAAAAATTTATGTTTGCCTCTTTCTTGGCAACCACACAAGGGGCATTCAATTATCTGCATGGTTTTGGAAAAAAAAACCAAAAACCTGAAAGTAAAGCATATGAATGATTTTATCATTACTGTAATTGCCAATATTCAAGCAGTAATATGATGGGCAAGGTACTACTTGATCCTTCTCTACATCAGGGGGCCCACTATAGTTTATTTAATAATTATTCCTGCTCCATTCCATGAGACCCTATATATGTCCCAGAGTGTTGAGTTGTACTGAAGACAATCTAAGCAACTACTCAGTTCAAAATAAGCTAAAAATAGTGAAACTGATAGGAGAGTGCAGCGTGAGAGGAAAGCAGGTTTCTCTTGAAAGCATTCTAACATTATCCAAAAACAAACACATACAAGTTAGAACAAAATAATCAGGCAGCAAATTGAAATGAAATAAAAGGGCCAATGAAAAACTGAAGTGAAAGAGCTCCTGTGAACAAAAAGAAGAGGTTGAGTAAGTTAACACCAGAAATAGCAAACTTTACAATACTAAACAAGGCTGGTAGACTAGGCAAAAAAAAACAATATCAGGCAGGACCACATTACAGAAGGCACTGTATACAATAAAATAAAACACTTCAAGTGCTACTGAGCTTCTGATGTAGCTGTGCTAAAAAAGAGACGAGAGACAATCAGTGTTGATTAGCATAGGTGACCAACATAGGCGTTATTTCTATTTTACAGGTATCCTCATAATGACACATTACGTAAAGCTAAATCATATATTTTATATTGCAGACCTTGAAGGTACAATGGAAAATATGCAACGTTTAGCTACTTTTGTCAACTTAATATCATTAATTCACCTCCTAATCAAATTGGTTATTGCGTGCAGGTATCCTATTACTATGTACTTTATCTATGCTATTATGTCAAAGGACACCACAATATTTCTAGTAGCATAAGTTTATCATCTGATGATATTTTGTACCAAACAGTCTGTCTGATCAACACTGAGGAATTGAGTTTAAAACATCAAAGCCTATTGTGATATGTTGTTGTTTTATTGTTTTTTAAATTGTATTAATAAATATGAATTGAATATACTTCTAGCGCTTCTTTCTTGTATATTGAGCTACTGTAATAGACAGGATTGCATGCCCCATAGTGTTAGGTAACCCCATTGGCCATATCCAGAAGTGCAGGGGTCTGAATTTACATAAGGTAGAGGGGAGTGCACGCCATCACTCCGCTCTATCGGTAGTAATTTCTGGACACTTATGTGTCCAAAAGGCTACCTTATGGTCGTGGATCAATGCGTACCTGACCTTCCCCTCCCCTTCATTGAATTGCCTATCCCCGTTTCTATGGCGGGGATACGGCAGACGTAAAGGGAGGGTCGGCCCCTACATCATACCTGCAGCAGGTATGTTAAGAGTAATTTCTGGCGCACTTGCACCGATGTTACTTCTCAGGGGACTTACGTAAATTACGTGCGCAAGTCTCCTAATGTTATTAATTCTGGATCAAAATGTCTGGATCTGACACTTTTTGCATAATCTACTATATCTTTAAACACAGCATATTTGTCAGATTATTAGATGTTTTCTTTCATTACATAGTTATGTGGTAAGATATTTAATGTTTTGTTTTTTTAATCTAACAAGGTGTTTAAGGTCCAGCATGAACACTCTTGTCAGTTCCAAGCAGTCCAGTTGTAAACTGTAAACTACTTCTGTTTAAATGTCAAAAAAAAATAAAGAGAGAGGGATTTTCACGTAGACATGAATAATAACAACAGATGACATCCTGTACGTGACGTAGTCCCTAGCCAAGCCGTTGTATAACACAACAGAGCTGGTTATATAAAGTAGTCCACTGGGGGTGGGGAAATACTGAAATGACTCGTTTGTCCTCTTAAAATTCCCTAACAGCCAAGGTACCGTCATCCCCACAAGAGGGCAACTGACAGCACATTGTCCTGCGTCCACGCGTAGACAGTAAGTAACACTAACAGGTCTGCATGTAATCCCGTCTGTCACAGCACAAGATAAAGGCGGTTGTTCTGTAATGAACGTTTAATCGCATTAACTCCTTGTTCCATGCGCCATTCACATCGCCCTGCAATGCTCGGTAAAGGTGCAGCCAGTGTGTACAATGCTGCTTTATTTTTTGAATAATAAAAATACTGCACCAATGACGCTCATGAAAGGAAAATCCTTAACACTGGATTTATTCGGTTTGTCAGTGGAATATGTTTACCTGCCTGCACCTTCGCCTTGTATAATGGTGGCGGTGTCTTTAAGAGGCTGGACAGGGGGGTGATTACGGCCGATTTTTCCGCCTCTCGTAATGAGCTCACGGCTCAGGATAGGGCAGGGAGGGGAACTTGGTGGAGCCTGACAGACAGTACAGGGCACACGTACCATAGTACCCATAAGCTGTCCACGCCAGGCCTGGAAACACATGTTTATGTATGAGGGGACTGCATGCAGACCGATTTGTACTTATGACACATCTATGTTCATGTCTGCAGGTCCAAGAACAGTAACAGAGCACTGGGCGAGCCATCATCATTGTCACCTACTGGTTTATTGTTGCACTGGAGTCCGCTTGCCCTGAGCTGATAAGAGTTGGACTCGTTATACACTCTGTGGAGCTTTGTTTCATCAAACCAAGACAATGACCGTGTGGTACCAACTTGAATACTCGTCTAGGGGCTCGCCCTGCAGTGGGCATTGCCCCTGTACTGCAATGGATGTTTGGGACTGGAGATATCCTGCAGTGGCACTTTAATCACGAGCTCTATTTTCTTTTGCAGGGAACAAAGGACTGACACTAGGCTGCCCTCAGCAAAGCTCTATGACCATGAAATAGCTTTATGTAACAAAGCCACAAATATCTTGTGATAGCATGGCAATGTGACAGTTACTCAGTTTTTGTTGACAGTAGTATAGCCTTTTACGATTGTATCATGATTTTGTGACAGTAACACTGTGATTTTAAGCTCCAGCAATACTGTGATGTAGAATATATCTCTGGAATCTTTGTTCTCATGGCAAGCTTCTTTATATTTTTTTTGTATTGATAATGTAGAGAGTGTTCTATCAGCTCACCGAAATGGAGGTGAGATCTTTGCAGCATTCTGACCCTTTTCCTCTTGACCCCTCTGGCCTATCTTCTGAGATGCTAGGGGTGGCAGAAGAAGCTTTCAAAGCTGGTAATTTTGAACTGGCAGCAGAGATCTATGGATCTCAACTGGATGAAATGCCCCAGCCTGAGAGGTCATTATATCTGAAGAAAGGGGATGCCTTGGCTTTAGCTGGTCGAGTAGCTGATGCTCTGAACTCCTACACAAAGGCAGCAATGCTTAGTCAGCTTTATCCAGAGGAACTTGGGATACTTGTTGACAGTATTGCTCAAAATATCAGAGAAAAAGAACTTAAATTACCTTGTGCCAAGACAAAGAGTGACTTTATGCAACTCCCCTGTGCAGTAAGTGTCCATGAAAATAATGACCGATCTCTTGAATCTGACCTCTTTTCCTGTTTAATGTGCAGACTCTTACTGCTGGATCCTGTGACTTTGAATTGTGGACATTCTTTTTGTAAATTATGTTTATATGACAAGAAACCGCCTGAGTGCAATTGCTGCAACAGTAGAGCTAAAAACAAAGTAGAGACATCTGAAGCACCTTCCATTGAAATTAAGGTAAATGTGGTGCTTGGGAACCTGTTAGAAAAGTGGTTTAGTGAAGAGACCAAGGTACGAAGATTGTCTGTGGAAGGAAATGCCCTACAACAGAATGATGATTTCAGGGGCGCATTAGAGAAATTTAACACTGCATTGGAGCTGGGTAAGTGGAACTTTGACTAGTATCCAATATGTCATTCACAAAAAGGTAACCATACAAACTGTTATATTACTACGAATTTCTGTTTAGTGATGTCGGGTTAACATGTTTTTCTGAGTAATGGAAAGGTTTTAAGTATGAAGGCTTATTTCAAAAAGTTCTCTTCTAACAGTAACCATAATTTCAACAACATTTGTCTATTACTTTTTCACACAATGGTTATAAAGCCTATGCATGTATATAATTTAACGAAGATGAAAAGCTTATAATACCTTTTTCATTTGTAAAATATGCTTCAACGAACATACAATGTCTTTTGATCATGTACTTATTCTGATTCATGAAAATGCAGGGTAAAAGTTAAAATTTTGTGCAAAATATATAACTTGTAGCATTCTCTGTATACATTTTTGTTACCTGTATATCATATACTTGGTTTGGTAAGCGAAGCATTACAATGGTTGCTAACTTAATTTTAATGCCTATTACTATAAAACATAGTGGTGTTTTAGTATGTTGTACAGACATTTTCTATTGTCCTTGTTCTTTACTGCAATATCAATTATATTTGAGCTGTTATTATTACTGGATTATTATGCCCAGGTAACAAAAGCATCATGTCGCCAAATCCGGTGTACATGACACACATCAATAGTTTGTCAAAGATGACCCCCTTTGACTAAAACCTAAATATCCTATCTTTAATTGAATTTAACCCATTTCCTAGACAGTAGGAAAATGTTTGGCTGCAAAAGTGCATATTTTATTTTTGTTTTATTGAAGCTAGAAATTGTTGGCTGTGTCTATTTTAAAAATGTCAGCATTTATAAATTTACGCCACAGAACCACCACAGCACCTTATGTTACCTGGTGCACCAACAGGTTAGTGTAGGGGAGGGAATGTAGTTTAGAAGGATAGTCTTATACCCCTTTCAGATCGCAGCCCCGGCAATATCCTGGGTTCACAGACCCGGGATATTGCCGGGGCAGCAGAGGATCCCAGACCTCGTTTCACACTGCAGGGCAGACCTGGGAAATTCAGAAACATGGGTCTGCCCTGTCGTCATCGCACAGCGTAATTTGTTTACCGTTGCTCTGGCAACACTTGTTGCCAGGGCAATAGTAGAAAAATGACACCAATCAAGTGCGTTAGGTGCTACTCGGGTTGAAAAACCCGGGTAGCACCTTTCACACTGTACCCTTACCCGTGTCGGTTGAATTCCCAGGTCTTTTGACACGGGTCCTCCGGAAGAGGAAGTGATTTTGCCGAGACCCGGGTTTTTGGCGAAAATCCGGGTATTTGGTTGTGATGTGAAAGGGGTATTAGGTGTAGACAGCGGGGAAGGGAAGGTTAAGGTGAGAATTAGCACAGGAAAAATAGGGATTGGCGTGGCAGGAAAATTCGGTTCAGCTCTGTCTTCACCAATTGGGTGTCAAAAATGGCCCTTTCAAAAAACGGTGAACCAGACCCTTACAAACATATTACTTTATCCTGCTACACTGTCTCTCACTTTTCCTTTTTTTTTTTTTTAAATAACAATTTTACCATCAAATTTTGCCAGCAGAGTGGTTAAAAAGTAGGCAGATGGGTGTAGTCTTCCAGGAATCCATTTCCAATGCAGTGCTCCTCGCTGGTGCTGCAAAACTGAAAGATTCGCATCAGAGGCCTATAAATTTATACCCTCATGTTTAACAATTTAACACCAACAATAAAAGAAAGCAAATCCTAGTCACTACTATATAATACAGGCTGCATCCTAGAGACCGCCATACAATATTGACTATATCTTAGTACAGTGGTTCCCAAACTTACTCCGTTCGAGGCACCCTTAGGGTCTCCATGTTTTTTCAAGGCACCCCTAAAACAAGATAATTACCAAGCGGTCCCATTTTTAAAGTATTTGAGTCAAAATAGCGTAATAACTATTTAGGTAAAGACAGAAATACTTATTAAAATAGACATCAAGATGTTTTAGTTTTTTTAAGCAATCAAAGCTTTACAAACATAAACAGATATTAGTGCACATTTTAATTTGGTTACCTCATTCAGATAGGTCCCTACCTTCACTTAAAAATAAACTTCTGTAACACGGTACTTGCATCCCTCTCTAGCATTTGCCTATAAATTATTATAAATTATTTATGGCAGGACACAGCCATCTTTTAAAATAACACAATCTATGTACCATAATAACAAATATAAGACTTGTCGTCCCTCTGTCAGTGATAGGCTGCAAAGAAATGATTGGAGTACTCTTTCTGTTATTTTCACATCTTCATCACCTCCCCCTCCCCATTTAACATCTCCCCATTCTCTTTATCATTTCTCTATCCCCTTAATTATTTCCCTCTCCTCTTCATCAGTTCCCCCTCCTCATTCTCTTCATCATCTCCCCCTCTCCATTTATCATCTCCCAGTTAAACTAAAAGTCAAGTTTAAAAGCTTATATTAAAAAAAAAAAAAAAAACCAAAAAAACCACAAAGCTTACCTTTAGATCCTGCATGTGAGAGGTCTTTTCAGCCGGCAGAGGTCACATGACACGCTGTGAGGGGAAGTCTCTCTCACAGTGTGGATGACTGTTGCGGAGCTGGAGACTTCCTGTCTCTCTCTGCAGGGTATGACTCATAATGCTCTATTTACTATCTTTAGCGCATTGAGCGCTAATGATACCAGCCAGGCTAAGCTGCGCCTCGCAGACGGGCACCCGGTCAGCTAAGTTTAAAACCTTTGTTCTCTATTTTTTTTTTGTATTTAAAAAAAAAATTAAATATAAAATTAATTAAAACTATTTAATGTTTTTTGTTGTTTTTTCTTTAACTTAGAATTTTTTTTTTTTACTTAACTGTATTCCAGCGGTCTCCCGATATGTGTCCCCCTCTTCCTCCCCCCAATAACAGCTATTAGGGGGAGGAAAAGGGGGGTATATAGGGAGACCGCTGGAATACTTACCCTAACGCCATCTTCAGATGGTGTTATTTAACTTGTTGGCACGTATTGTTAAAATCTGTGCTGACAATTAGTAAATAAAGCAATCTGCTGGCCCGCATTCATTAAAGTGGCCCGGCGATTGGGAGTGTTAATGCGATCGTCGCCATGGTTTTCATGGCGATGATAGCATTGTAAATATGGATTCTTCGTTTCCATATGATAAAGCCTTTTTTCACACGAAAACGGGCTTTATCATATGAAAATGATCTTAGTAAATAGAGCCCATAGCCTTCACTGACAGCCCATTAGTAAAGGATTTGTGAATTGCCGGAGGGAGAGCGAGACTGCAGAAAGTCCCATGCTAAAAGCATGGGACAAATTTTAAAGCGTTAACGCTATCACTGACAGAATGTTTCTTCGAATGTGCCACAGAAACATTCGACGGCAACCCGGTGAGAGTGTTGCGGCACCCCAGGGAGTCACAGCGCCCAGTTTGGGAACCACTGTATTAGTATATCCATAGCACACGGACGTTATCCTGTTGACCACTATACCATACAGAACACATACTAGAGAACGCCATACAATGCATATTACATCCTTGTGACCACTATATAATAAATTCAACTTTGTTGTAACTACAATGCAGGAAAAGAAAGTTTCCTTGGGAGTGTCATAAAAAACAGAAACATATTAGTAAACACAATACAAAAGCAAGCGCAGACTTCTGAGTGCTTACTGTTATCCAATGACACCTCCCCACAAACGCACACTGTACTAGGTCCAATCCCCCCCCTCCTTGAGTATCTTCCGTTCAATCTGTGCCCTCCCCCTCCCCTTTTGTGTATCTACAGCCATGCAATCTAATCACCTTTTGTGTGTACAGAGAAGCAATCTCCCCCCATTCTCCCTCTGCGTGTCATTAGTGGTGCATTTGCATTGGTTACCCATAGAGTAGTTACAATACTCTTAAAACAATCATATCTCCCCTTTTGTGTCTCCAGCCATCATGTCTCCCCTCTTCCCTATCTCCCCTCCTCTCCTGCTTTAGTCCAGTAAATAACAATGACTTGATCTCGGGTCACTCTAGCGTCACAGTGCAGGAAGCTGCAGTTGCTGTATGAGTCCCAGCTGACGGTGTCTGCTTTCCGATGGGTTGTACAGACTTTTGCTGCTAGGCAATGGTGCAGCATTGCCGGAAAGCCTTTACAGCTTAGCGGATTACGGATACTGTCAGCGGAACTGAAAGCTGGAGCCACTGGCCAGGCAGCAGTCTTATTACACCTGGGGCCCTGGGGAGATCACTGCATGTCATTAAAATTTGAATTTTAGAAATTATCTTGGCGAGATTGGGCAGAAGACATAGCTATAGCTGCTTAGGCTGCTAATAAGATGCGCCCCAGCACACAATACCTACTCTAGGGAATTCCAGCTGGGGCCTGTAACCCAGCCCTTACTCTTGGGGGGACCCCACAAGCTTAAGTCACAGAGCTATGGACACCTGCTACAGTATATGATTAGTGTGTTGCGGCTCTATGATGCAGCCGGAAGTACTATCTGCAGGAGTTGTCCATAACTGTTGGCCAGACCCTTATTACTCCCTGGAACCATCTTATAAAGTGGTATGGTAATGATATATAGAAGCAGGAGGCCACTACTCTGTTTATAAACAACTAATTATCTGCTGCCAGGTCGGCATGCAAAACGACAACTGACCTGTGCATAAAGGATGAGGAGGGACTTTGAATAGGCTTTGTCCAGGGGCAGCAAATGGGAAATCAATAGGACCTGATCTTTTTACTGATCTTTAGGCCCTCTGCCTAACTTGGCACATCTAATATATGTTAATAGGCCTAACCCATGAACGTTATTTTTCAGTTCAGTGACACTTTTTTACCTTTATCCTTATTCCTGAGTTTTATCTTGCTTTAGCGTAAACAGCATTATCTGGTAATTGCTTTTTGTCTGTGCAGGGCTGACTTGAAAAGTCTGTCAACAGCTGTGAACTGTTATTAATGTAGTATGTTAGAGATAAAAGTTCATATTCTGTATGGAAAAAACTCAGTTGAACTTTCTAATCTAAATTGTAAATTTTTTTTAAACCAAAAGCAACTCCAGTTGAGTTTTATTTGCTGCTTCTACAAGTTGGTCTGCTTTGGTGATCAGGCTGAAAAATAAAACCACATGAGACCAGCAATATTGCAATCAAAATTATTTTGCAGATCAGTTTTTACAGAAACGTTTTATATGGATGCATGAGATTAGATTTTTTCTTGGACACTTCTTTGGTATAAGTAAAACAATAAACAAAAATAAAAATGTTTTAGAAGTTAAAAGGAGTCTCAATATCCAACAGGACTTGGATGACATTGTACATTAACTAATGGATCATCTGGCTCTGCATTTATAATAATTAAATAGAGCAGAAATGGGTAACTGTCCTTAGAAATTACACTTGCGCATACAATTTTTGTGGCAATAGCAGATTTGTTACAGCATGTAATGCTGGTGTAATGATGCATATATGGTATTACATCTCCTTAATTAAATACATTTCTTCAACTTATTACCAAGACAAACTTATAGCGTCTGTTGTCTGTGTCCTGGTATCAATTAAAAAAAGTATAAGAAATTTGAGAACTGCTCATCTGTCTATAGCTGTAGGTGTCTGCCACTCTTCCTATATGTAACACGGCTGATGAAATGGAAAAAAGACTCCAGTCCATCAAGTTGCACCTATTATGGATCTCCTGCGATCCATATCTAATCATTGAAATTGATCCAGATGAAGCAACCTCCAATCTGTATCAATCTGGAAAAATCTCCCCTGACCCAAGATGGCGGTCCTTTTACTCCCAGGATCCACCACTATCCTTCATTTTAAAACATGGCTGTAACCCTAGATACCCCCTTTTTTTTTTTTTTTTTTTCTTTTAACAAAAAAAATTGTATCTGCCATCAAAACTTTCCCTGCAGTGAATTCCATATCTTGACTGCCCTTACAGTACACAGTGTCCTGTGTACAGTCCTTGGGGTAAAAAGTTCCCATGAAAGTTCTCTGTATTGACTCTTAATGTATTTTTTTATATGATAATCATTACATACCCTCCAACATTTAAGGGCAAAAAAAAGGTACACTTGACCACCAGAGGAGGTGTGTCTTTGTCACCTGGGAGCGTGTCTAATCCTACCTATGGTGCGGATTTTTCCCTATTCTTTTTTTCCATATTATATTAGGTCACAACCTTCAATAGTTAAGTTAAACCCCAATAAATGAGAAGCAATTATTGTACTTTAAACAGAACTGTTAGTTTAAAAGAAATAATAGAACAAATCCATCCGAAACACACAAAGGGGAAGAGTAACAACCAGTACACAGAACAAATGCAGGTAAGGGACAAAATAACAGAAATAGTACCAAGACACAGTAAGAAACACTGCAGAGCAGACTTACCAGTCCTCTGACACCTCCACTTCTTCCATGCTGCTGGGCTCTCATGAGTCTAATCTCCAGCAGCAAGCCCTCTCTCCAATGCACTCTGATACTTCCAGATCCCTTTTCCTTCCTCTGATTGGCTCCCCAGCCTGCCCATCATCTTTAGGAAGATCTCTTGTGGGTGGGGCTATGACATGGTGAGTCCTGATAGGCTTGCCAACGTCTCCACATTCAAACAGCCTGCAGAGAGTCTGGAAAGCTGTAAATTCCCGGTACAAGTCGGTACAGACATTCTGGCCGGTACAGACTGATAAAAAACCGTACTGTAACAGA
>WWET01000607.1:263916-293910 GCA_011038615.1 Limnodynastes dumerilii
CCCCGGGCTGAAAAATAGGTGTTTTAAGCATTAAAGGGCCATATGCATCTTCTCCATTAAACATGTTTTAGACCCTGGTGGCACCTTGTACTACAACCTAGAGAAAATCACTCCTTATGCAATAATAATAACTCTTTGTAACTTCAGGTACACAATCAAATTTTTTACACTATGGGGAATAGAATCAATGTGACTTTACACAAATGCCTAGGACACCCTCCTCCCTTTCCTCACAGCAACTCACCTTAACAATGACCTTGTACAAAACAATATTAATAAAATTCTCGCTCTGGTACACGGCTTACTCTAGCTGGAAAAAACACATGCCTGGCTTAGACTGTCCTGTTTGCATGTGTATGCTAAATCACAGATTCAGAGATATTGTTATTCCTTATACGGGAAAGATGGACTTTTCAATAAGGCAGGAGGAAGCCTACAACTCTGTTCCATAGCTTTTGGTCTTGCTGCAAAATAGTAAAGTACTGGGATGAAGTATTTGCATTCCTCATCACATGTTTCTCTCCACATTCTCTTCTCTATGCCCACCACTAAACAGGGTTGTAGTGGGGACTTTTTAGGTTTTTTTATACCATTTAAAAAAAATAATGTTTAAAAAAAAAAAATGGAATCCTGCTTTTTACATTATTACTTTGCTTTTTTTTGTAAAGGTTAATCAACCATATTTTATTGTCAGGGCTGATGCACTGTGGTAAGTGGGGGGGGGACACTGCAGGGCGTGCTGGACTGGAGAGGTGCACTCCCCTCTCTGCCATGCCGGTCTCATCATTGCTGAGCATGTTGAGACGGTGTGCCAGATGCAGTAGCAGGATGACCGATACTCAGCCTTACAATATTTAACGCCAGTCCATTGTTGCTGCACCTGTCACTGCTCTAACAGGCAGACTGAGGCAACACAGCTCATCCCGTTTTTTCTGTTCAGTGTGTGCCACTGGCATTACCTAAAATCTTGTTAGCATCATTCAAAGCAGAGTGCACCATGCAGGAGAGAAGCAGAAGAGTAGATGGCAAAGTTAAGTAAGTTTTCAAAGCTTGTAATAGATGTTGTAAAGATAGGGATTGGTAGGTTGGAAACACACAAGGGGGAAATATTTGAAGACTGCAGACACAAGTGAGGAGAATGGTAGGTTTGAGACAAAAAAGGGGTAAATAGACAATTGAAGACACACAAGGTGGAAATATTTGAAGGCTGGAGATACGTGATGGTAATATTTGAAGGCTGTGAATTTTATGACACTCACAAGGAGACCTGTTCTGGTTATAAGAATGTTAAATTTATAGCCCCGTCTCCCCAATGCATCTTGTCAACAATTTCTACCACACTTCTCTGCTTGAATCCCTCATTTCCTATCCTCTGACATGCATACCATTATTCTAGGTGATTTTAACATCCCTGTTAATAATCCTTCATCTCCTGACTCCTCTAAGCTTTTTTTCTCTAACCTCATCTCTTGGCCTCTCCCAGTGGAGTCGTTCTTTTAGGATGGCAATTGCATTGATATTGTATTCTCTAAACTATGCTCATTCTCTGATTTTACCAACTCTTCTCACCTTTTTCCAGACCATCACCTTATCTATTGCAACCTTTTACCCACTAGCTTTACTACTTTGATGTCTATTACTCATAAACTATGATGGTCTCAACGTCAGCCATGGCACACTAAGGAAACACGAGACTTTAGAAAACTATCACGCAAAGCAGAGAATCGTTGGCATGTATCTCATGCTTTCCAAGACTTACACAAACACTTATCACACCTATCAAAATGCTCTGGACAATGCCAAACAATCATACTTTCAAACTCTCATTTCTATTCAGTCTTCTAATGCCTCTTTCGTACAATTAACTCTCTACTGAGCACTCCTGTACAAAATTCACCAACTTCCATCTGTGCGCATTGTCTTTTTAGGACAAAATTGACCAGATCAGACTGCAGTTGTCATCCTCCAACTCCTTATCAACTAACATACATTCTTTAATCAAGCATGCACTAATCACTCTAATTGTAAAAAAAAACCTAAACTCTGACCCTAACTCTCACTCTAATTATCGTCCCATTTCCCAGCTTCCATGCCCCTCAAAGTTGATCAAGAGAATTGCCTACACTCGTCTCTCTCACGCCTCTCCTGACACAATCTTCTGGATCCTCTTAAGTTATTCCAAACACTCCACTGAAACTGCACTGACCAAGGTGTTCAATGACCTAATTATTGCTAAATCTAAAGGTCACTACACTCTTTTAATCCTACAGGATATTTCTGCTGCTTTTGACACTGTTGACCACTCTCTACTCTTGCAAATGTTACAATCCCTAGGTATTCGGGATACCACTCATTCCTGGTTCACATCCTACTTATCTAATCGCTCTTTCCATGTTTGCTTTTCTGGATCCACCTCCTCTGCTTTTCCCCTATCTATTGGAGTACCATACCACCATACCATACCACTTCCTTTAGATAACTAATACAGTCATTTGGCTTTCAGTATCATCTGTATGCAGGTGATACACAAATCTACCTATACACTGATCTCTCACCATCTTTGTTGGCCCTTGTAACTGAACCTCTCTCTGTCATTTCATCCTGAAAGGCTTCCTGTCATCTTAATCTCAATCTCTCAAAAACAACTAATAATATTTCCACCTGCCGATAAGAGTCACCCACCCAGTCTCTGCATCTCTGTTGACAACAATTATATAATCCCTACTCATAAAGCTTGATGCTTTGGTGTCACCCTTGACTATAAACTGTCCTTTATTCACCATATACAAACTGTTTATAAATCCTGTTAAATACATTTAAAAAGAAACACTTACAGAATATGTAAATATCTCACACAAGAAACTGCTAAAATTCTCATTCATGCACTAATCTCTTGCATTGATTACTGAAATGCTCTTCTTATTGCAATCCTAGATTTAAAACTGATTTTTCTTGCAAAACGCTCTTCTAGAGCTGCTCCACTCTGTCAATCTCTACATTGGTTGCTGATATACTACAGAATCAAAAACAAAATCCTTTTGCTAACCTACAAAGCCATCAATAACACTGTATCCACATAAATATTCTCACTTATCTCAAGATATATCCTAGCTCGCTCTCTTAGATCTTCACAGGACCTACTTCTCACCTCTACACTAAACAAATGCTCTGATTCACGGTCCCAAGACTTCTTCCGTGTTGAACCCGCGCTCTAGAATAACCTTCCTTGCCCAATAAGACTATCCTCTACTCTCCAAACTTTCAAACGCTCCCTTAAAACTCATCTCTTTAGACAAGCTTATCAACTTGCACAACCCACTGCTTAATGATTGTCAAGCCCATTTACAACCACTTTGCTATCCGGTTTATCTTTCTGTTAAATGATTAACACAACTTGAAAACTTTTCTTTCCATACTAGAATTACCCTCAGTCCTGAACAATGCTGTGTGACTGGATCATCCTGAGCACTTTTACTTTACATGCTGGCCGGTCCATTGTGTGATGTATAGCACTTGTCCTTTATGTATCAATCCTTAATGTCCTGTAGAGTGTAAGCTTGTGGGCAGGGCCCTCTTACCCACCCAGTTTTGTTATAATGATTGTTAAAATTATAAAGCACTATGTAATCTGCTGGCGCTATATAAAAACCTATAAATAAAATAAATAAATGGTATAGTGGTCAGAAGGATGCAACCTGTATCGTATGATGATCTCTAGGATGTGTTCTGTATGGTATGGCTGTCCCTAAGATATAGGGCTAGATTTAATAAACTGCGGAAAAGTGAAGATGTTGCCTATAGCAACCATTCAGATTCTAGCTGACATTCTCCAGTATGTAATAGGAAAGTGAGAGCTAGAATCTACTGGGTGATATCGCTACTTTTCCCATTCCTTGGTTTAGTAAATATATGCCATAGCCTGTATTGTGTGACTGTCTCTAGGATTCAGTGTGTATTGTATGGTGCTCATAAAGGGACAGTGTGTTTTGTGTAGTGGTGACTAAAGAGAAAAAAAATAGAAGAAAAAGTGTTTTTAAAAGGCATGGTGTCAAAAAATTAAGGAATCTTAATGTAAGTCTTGGTTTGTGTGCACTCACTTCAATTTCTTATTTGGTTGGTTAATGTGATTTCTTTTTACCTTTTCCCTGCAGCTCCCTGTAATTACCTATTAAGAGTGCAGCGAACAGAGCTTTACTCAGCCATGAAGAACTTCGTACAAGCCCTTAATGATGCTGATGCTGTCTGTAAAAAACTACCATTTTGGCCTAAGGTAAATGCTGGCACATTGTCAAAGGAAAGCACTGCAACGGTTAACGTTAATTATTGTAGAACCCATACCTTTTGACCTAGGAAGCCCACTTGACTACTTAATATTCTGCTTAATATTCAGTCAGAAAAAAGCCAAGAATATACTTTCTAACTTGAAAAAACATAGATTTGTAAGGTTGATTATTTTTTTATTTTATTATTTGTTTTATGCTCTGATGTATGGCATGCTTGATGTGTTTTGCTTTGTGTTCATCAGAATTACTCATAAGAACTTAAAAATTATCTTGCAACTGAACAGTTTATTTGCATGCAGTTTAAACACTTTTCAATTTGCAGTCTGTTTGGAAGCTTTGAATGTTTGTTGTGGTTTTCTCCTGTCCTATAGGATTGTCAGGGGAGGAGCTTGTGAATTCTTAGCTGATGTTAGGCACATTTAATACCGCTCTGATCTGGGTCAACCTCCTTATTTCTCTGTGTGTGTGAATTTACTGTATTGGTTCAGCTCACTCAAATGAATACCAAAAGCAACAAGAATTAGAAACAGAAAATACAAGGGGATTCCCTTGTAATATGCCTTTTCTGTTCAGTCACAGCACAATACCTTTAGTCTCAGCAAGATGGTTTAAACCAGCAAACCCTAGTTTTAGCTTTTTACCCTTGCTAACATTCATATAAACCCCTTTCACATCACCACCAAATACCTGCGTTTTTTGCCAAAAACCCAGGTCTTAGAACAAAGACACCTGCTTGGACAGATTTATTTACTATTGCTATGTCAATAGTAAACAAATCTGTAGCCGGGAGCCTCGTGCAGGTAAATAGGACAGGCTGCATTTTTTTTAGTACTTATAGGTCTCCTTTCTGGTCCGTCTGCTTGCAGTTCTACTATTCGTCACAGTAAATTTAGTATGAGTGTGGGTCCCCGTTGCGAACGGCCCTATTTCGATAGGGCCGCTCGCTCCCAACAAGTTCCGAACTGGCAGGATATCGATTGCTTATGCCTCGAAAGGTAAGCAACCCCACTCCCTAAGCCTAAGTCTCCCCCCTCCCCCCAGCCTTACCCTAAATCCCTGGAGAGGGTTACTCACCTCTCCTATGGTCTGGTGGTGGCTCTTATGGAAGAAAAAATTCTGCAATGGCTCTCACTGGAAATAGGGACAGCCGAAAAGCTACTTTTGGCTGTCCCTATTTCGCAATGTGATACATCACAACGGGGACTCGCAATGTTTAGTACATGTATGTCCCATTTCTGGTCCACTTGTGGGCGGACCAGAAAGGAGACATGCATGTACTAAGTTCATAGTGGAACTGCAGGCAGACGGTCCAGAAAGGAGACCTATAAGAAAAAAAAATGCAACCTGTCTCCTTTCAGGTCCCATAGTTTATTAAAAAGTGAAGTCTCCTTAATTTTTTCCAGCCAATAAAAGCTCCTCTTTGGACTGATTGACAGTTGCATGCCAGTGCAGTCCTGGGATATTCATGGCACATGTGAAAGGGTCAGACCCGGGAATTTCCCGGATTTTTGTGAATTTATAACGCAGCTTATTTTTTGGTAATTCGCCCAGCAAAAATTGGGGTTGAAAATCCCAGGTGTAATGTGAAAGCGATAATAGATTGAAATGAAGGCTATCTATATACTTCTCTCATATTTTAGGACTAGGACTTTCTGAGGGTTCTCTTGTCTCGTGTTTCTATTCTATCGCTTATTGCATATGCACACTAAAGTTCATTATATATAATCTGTGGCTACTACACTCTGATTAGTTAGCTGGGTACCCATGCTCTTGTCAAAGCACATACACATTTTGCTACTGGGCACACAAATGTCTAATTATGTCCGTGGTTTGATTCTCCATTTATGCTTGTTTATATTAAATCTGCAAAACCACTTTCTTTGTTCACAATAAAACCCATTAGCAAGGGCATTACAAAGGCAGGTTTTAGGTTCAATACTGCGTTAGTCATTTTAAATGACTTGAAATTTTGTGAGATCAGGAATATTCCTTCTCTACCTATTTTGCAACACATATTTTTATGGCCCTTATTATTGTGAAAAGCATGTCATCGTTAATACATTTTCATGTCTCCTGAGAACAATCTGTCCTTTGCAGTTAATGTAATCCTGTATGCTAGTTTAATGGAGAAGATTATTTTTAGAAACTGTGTTACAAGAGGATGCTATTAAAACATGTCTCCTTGCTGTGTCAACAGGGACATTATGTGAAGGCACAGGCTCTATCTGGACTAGGAAGGATGGAAGAATCTTTGAAGGAACTTCTGTATTGTATTGCCTTAAAACCCCAATGGAGTTCAGTGAAGACCAAAGCACAAAAGGTAGCACCCTATTGTATTTTGTCTCTTATTCTCTTTAAATATTGGTATGATGATGATAGTTTTTTAAAGCCAGTTCTAGTACCATTTTGCAGCTCTTGTTCATCTAACTTTATGTTCGGTTTTGTAAGACAGATATTGGAGTATTACAATCACTTTTGTGACACATTCGCTGAGGTTAGCTAGCATGAACCCTGTTATTTGTGTGTTAATAGCAATCGATTTGAAGGAATTATTATTATTATTATTATTATTAGCTATTAAGACCATTAATATTGTGTATTATATACTGCTGTTATATAAAGTTAGAACAGCAATTTACTACACCTACACTAAATGATACAATTATACCTTGTCTTATAAATAAGTATGCCAGTATCAATATTGAATTAATGAATGAATCAATAATTAAATTACTAATCCTTTAACCCTTGTAGCCCTTAATGATGTTAACCCTACAAAATCCCACTTCTGTGTAGTAAAGCTACTTATCTGCAGCCGGATGCTAAAAAGTAGGTTAAATACTTTAAGTAACTTTGTTACTGGAGAAACCATGTTTGGGGTTTGAGAGGGGTACTGTATTTGAAAACCTAGTGTCTGTCCGTTGTAGCTAGATTTATATCCTTTTTGTGCCAAGGTCTATAGGTTAGAAGGAAGTAGATTTATTGCAAGAGTGAACAAAAAATTATTGTCAGTATCATAAACCTTTTTGTAACTCTAAATATTATTCCACAGATAATATGTGAAATGCTGTTTCCAGCCTTTGAGAATGTGCAAGCTAGTATCAATGCCTGTGCCCCAACTCCATATACTAGATTGAAGCCGGTTTGTTTAAATAGTCACAATGGTTCTCCTTCTTTGGATGATGTAAACCTTCCTGGAGGATCAAAGGTAAACTACTTTATAATTGTAAGCACTTATTTTTTTTTAAAGAAAAGACTGTTCTCTTCTTCCTCTTTGTTGTTACAGAACTTTTTAGAAATATTCAAAATTTACAGCTGCAGTAAAGAATCCTTATATACCGTATTTTTCGGCCATAAGACGCACTTTTTCCCCCCAAAAAAGTGGGGGGAAAAGTGTGCGCGTCTTATGGTCCGAATACTCACCTTGGGGTATGAGCAGGTCCGTCGGGACCCGCTCCGCGGGGGGATGCGGTGCATCCAGGCACTCATCCCCCCGCTCCCTGGCTGTCAGCAGCGTAATGAACGCAGCTGTGACAGCAATGTAATGCCATCACTCTGATGAGAGCGCCTTACACCGCTTCATAGCAGCGTCTATTACCGTGATTTCTGCTCTGCCTGTCACACAGCACTGTCACACAGGGCAGGCAGATCAGAAACAATGGTAATGGGCACTGCTTCATAGCGGCGTCCATTACGGTTCTCTCTGCTCTGCCTGTACTGTGTGACAGGCAGAGCAGATATACTAGATTGAAGCCGGTTTGTTTAAATAGTCACAATGGTTCTCCTTCTTTGGATGATGTAAACCTTCCTGGAGGATCAAAGGTAAACTACTTTATAATTGTAAGCACTTATTTTTTTTAAAAGAAAAGACTGTTCTCTTCTGCCTTTTTGTTGTTACAGAACTTTTTAGAAATATTCTAAATTTACAGCTGCAGTAAAGAATCCTTATATAGTTATAGAAGTGTCACATAGGGCAGGACCTAGACTTACCATGCTGCTGGTGTCAGAGCTCTGAGCACAGCAGCAGTGATGATCTGTTGTCTGATCTTGCTGGATTCAGTCTTCCGTGCGGGCGAGGCTGCTCCCCTTACTCCTTCGAGGATACAATCAGAGGACTCTATCTTAAAACTTCTGTGCAATCCACACTTAAAATATGAGTCGCGCAGATGTCTGGATAGTATGGAGGACGCTTAGCACATCCTCACTGTACTATCCGCATACATCCCCCCTTCGACATAGCATAAGCGGGTTCCGTTCGCTGTTGGAAGTCTTGGGAATCTGGCACACGCATATGTACTGCTTATTTTCCGATCCTAGCGATCAGGAAAAAAAAACCCCTTTCATAAGTCTGGACTTGATTCATTATGCTTAATATATTTTTGGTGTGTTCATTTTACAGTCCTTATATCAGATACTCTTTAATATTAGTTTTTTGCATTTTTTTTTTTTTCTTTTTTTCAACTAAACATTACAAGTCAGCGATAACTCATTCACTCTATGAAAGAAATTTCCTCTCGGTGTGTGACCTCCCTGGCTGCTGGCTGAGGAGCTCATTTCCTGCTTCTTTGGCAACCAGAATTTTTTTGAATTACTACTAGCATTTTTAACTTGCTAATTAAAGGGCGAGGAAGAAGGTTATTAGAAATGGCTAGCATTTTGGTGCAACATACTCTGGAGTTGAACCTGATTCAGGAGTAACTGCACTAAAAGGATGAAGTCAACACCTAGACAAACCATGTTGCATGTGAGGGATGCAATTTGAGCCTTTTTTTTTAGATTTTTTGCTTTTGCTCATTGCACACAAACACTGAACAGTGTAGTATATTAGAGATAAAATATACAGAGCCGTTTCTAGACCTAGCAGAGCCCAGGGTGTAAACATTTTTGGGCGCTTCCTTCCACTCTTAATGTTCTGTTACGTGGCCACGGAGGGCAGAGTGACAGCACAGAATATATATATATAACATTTCTAAAATGGTAAATGGTTGAAAAAAACCCCTTAACAAATACAAACGGATTAAGCAAGTTAATAGAAAGCATCCGTTCTGGTTTCCTCAAACATGCCAAAAACATAATGGTAGGTTAATTGGCTGCTGAATAAATTGGCTCTAGTCTGTGTGTCTGTAGCTCCAATTTGGCAGGTGAACGTGAAATATTCTCTGTAAAGCGCTATGTTATCTTGATGCTGCTATATAAAAACCCTATAAATAAAATAAATATTCTCCTAACCTAATAAACATGAAGTTGCAATAACTTCTTAATATCAACAACTGTGCCTCAAGTTCTTGACTGCATTTTCCCATAGCTATTTGCAAAATTAAACAATTTTAGACTTCTAAAGCTATTTTACCATAGGTGCTGCTCAGTGCCTGTGATTTGAGCAACTTGAGATTGCGTTTTTTTGAGGTCTACATTAATTTCAGCTCATTAAACCACATGTAAAATGTAAATAGTCCCATTTAACAAATCTTAATCCAAGTGGATTAACAGTGGCTAATCGGGCAGCTGATCTTGAATAGTGTTTAATGCTATACAGACAGACTGCAAAGAAATCCTTGCTATGAGATAATGGTGTCTGCATTTTTTTTCCTTGTGGTGATTTTATTTAAAAGCGTTCAGATATAAATAGATTTTTATTGTAATTTTCATGTTATTTCAGTGTTCATGTTTTACATACATTTTCTTGTTAGTTTATTTGCAGCTATACTAATAAGTGGTCACAAAATATCAAAGTTTCCACTTCAACCTCAGTTAAAGTGGCTCCTGTGTTGCTTATAGTTTTATAAAAGAAAGCAAGCATTCACTGAAGGTAATCCCACAGGTCTACAAACAGCAAACGGCTAAATCGATTTCAATTTGTAATCTCATGCTGGCGTCCAAATTGCACAAATTATACTGTTTATCTGCTAATTGTTATTACACCACATTGTGATGGTGTATTATGTGACCAGAATAAAATATTATTGTATTTTCAACTGTTTATATATTTTCATATTTAATATTGTTTCACATCTGTTGGTTATTATCAATAGGTACTTGTATGGTTTCTAAGACCATTTTTCTCTTTTCTACAGGGCTCACTGTTCACACTAACCAAAGCCTCATATCCAGAATCTGATCTGCTTCAATTAAAAGATTTCCCAGGGTGTCCTGAAAAGAGAGACATACCTGATGTTGAGGCTACAAACACCCTGGGAAGTGTTCTCACTTGCCTACCGGGAATAGGTCTGAAGAGAAAACATGTCGGCACCTCTGAGGACCTGCACAGTATTGAGTTCCCTGCCAAAGTCGTGAAGAATGGTAATATACAGAATAAGACACCATATTAAACTGTTCTTCAAAGGAAAGGAATAAATGTTTTCAGAATACCTGTTTTAATCATAAATGTAACTTCCAGAATGCAGCAAGATTTTAGTGCATTTTATTTCTCTAGAATGTAAAACACAGATTATCTTGGCTATGTTAAACAAAAAATTCAAACATTTAGTAAATGTTATATTTGCTAAATATTTTAGAAACCAATTGAAGGGAAGATGATTTAAAACATAGAACAAAACATAAGAATTGATAATGGTATTAGTTGTAAATGTTACAAGTTGCTATCTTTGGAAACTATAATGTTTAGTGTGTAGTAAAATGAAACTGGTTAATCAGAGTGAAAAGCCGATTAACACTTACATTCTGTGGAATTTCTGAATTGTGGTAACTACTGTTAGTTTGACCTAATAAATAACTTGCATTAATTTTTCATCATTTTCTAATTCAACATCAAATAAAATGCTGCCTAATCCCCAGATGCTGAATTCCATGTGGAGGAACAAACCTCACAGTCAGCAGTCACAACAGAGAGAGAGATCCCTACTTTTCTGGTTGACTCTACTGATTTTGAATGTTCCCTTTGCATGAGGTATGATTTCAAAGACATCTGCTACTTTTCATATTTATTTAAGGCCTTGTAATATCTATATTCTTATAACAATGTACTGTGTTGAATGTTGCTGTGTCTTAGGGCCTGATCCAGAGCTACAGCCGCCATCGCTAGTACGGCGGCCGTAGCTCTAATGCGGATGTGCCGGGCAGATGCTGCCCGGCTTCACTATGGAAACGCCGATCGTTGATCGGGCATCCATAGTAGCGCCGTCGGGAGCGTTGAGGGGACGTCCTCCAGCGTCCCTACGCTCATGTTACTGCTGGTGGGCGGGGGGAGGTAAGTAAATGAGGGTGGGGGGGCGTGCTAAGAGGCCATACGCTCTTGTGCAAGCGTATGGCCCCTTCCTTACGCCGGCTGAAGTTAGGGTAGCCTTCAGCCGGCGTAAGGGAGGAGCCATACGCCCACACAGGGGGAGTGCCAGGGGGGAGTCAGCGATGTAACGCTGAGCGTTAGCACGCTCAGCGCTACATCGTAGCTCTGGATCAGGCCCTTAGCGTTTAATTTAATATGTCCAAAGCATGAGAAATGAATTATCGAATATTACACTGAAATAAATATGTAGCTGTACACAAATATTTCATGTATGCACAACAAAATCTGTAAGCAACATTTAGTACTTCATCGTTTTATGTCTCAAATTAGTTTATGGACAGTCCATATTGTCATACAGTCTTTGTATGCAGACTGAGGGCTATAATGTAGGTGTAATATGCTTGCTTCACAACATTCATGCACTTTTCTCAGAAGACACACACATTTTGTTGAAACAAAATAAGGAAAATGTTTAATTTAATTAATATAGAAAATAGAAAGTATTCTTTACCAGTTTACAATGTTTCCCCCCATTGCAACACATCAGCTGCCTTATTACTGCCTTGTGCACAGATTTTGTGTTTCCTATTCAGACATTAGTGGTTCTATATTTCACATAGACACATAGCAGGTTAAATATATGGTATAATTTCAGGTATTGCCTACACACAGTGAGTTAAACCACATTATCAGCTGGCCCAGTTTTCACTAACACCCCTGGAGCTCACATAATATGTAGCTGTTTATAGCCTAGGTCAGGCTATCTGGCAATGAATTACTATCAACAAAGCAGACAGAGGTCAGGCGTGATGCTGAGGACTCTTGTATTATGCTCATAATCACTTAGGAAATTGTAGAGCTGGGAATTAGGTTAACACGTAGCTGAGACCATCAAGGTCGTTTTGTACTACAGTACTAAATAGCCACAGCCTCCAGTTTAGTACATGCATCAATTTTAATGTCCGAAATCCTGCAAAAAAGAGGAATGAGTTCCTTCTGAATCAATGTTACTTTTATAACAGCGTTCATTAATCACTGTTTTATATTTCATAGTTGAAACAGCAGTGCCACCCTATGATAGAAGGAAGGTTGACTGACACTGTGAGCACTAATTTTACTTAGCATTACATACACATACTTAGTGTTGATATATACAATAGATATGTGAACCAGCTAAGATAATAGATAATATAATTAAAATAAGACAAATTTGTACTCTTGAAGCTGTTTATATACAAGTAATAAAACCTTTTATGTATCTGCAATTTCAACGCCAGTATTTTGATTAAATGTTTTTTGTGTTATATATTTACCAGATTATATATATATAATATATCAATTTTAGTGTGAAATGATTTGAAAGGATTGTTGGTAAACTGAGAATCAATTTATATTAATTTTATCTGTTTTTCATGACTCACATAAGGTGGTTTAATCCTCATAATGCACAACACATATCCATAATACAGGAGCATATCTTAATAACATAATTAATATAGGAAATTTAACATAAAACCAGGATACTCCAATACCATTATATATAATGCATTTAGTATTTAGTAAAGTATTTAGTCTTCTGTATGTATATAAATAAATAAATAAATATATATATATATATAGATATATATATATATATATATATGTGTGTATATATATATATATGTATATTAAACACTATCTTATAAAGCTTTTGACAGTAACAACTACCATATCTAGAGAAAGTAGAACTGTACCACTAAAGAGATATAAGCGCAACTAACATCACAACCAATATAACACAGACTTCATTTGGTTGAATTGGGCCCTTGCAGTCCTATACTCCACTGCAACCGCTTCCACCATAATGCAGTGTTTCCGCTGGAATATCTTAAGACAGTGATCTTGTTCCACACACACATTGACAGAACCAATCACCAATGTGATTACAAAGCCCTATTATCATTAAGATGCTTGCACACATTTCTAAGCACCATACTGCTGAAAATATATTATATAATGTGAAAGGCTATATTCACCAATATTATTTTCTGTGGCAAAAGTCATTGTGAAAATTACTCATGTTAAATGTTGACTTTTCATTCTTCCAGGTTATTTTATGAACCTGTAGCCACCCCCTGTGGGCACACCTTCTGCCTGAAATGTCTTGAACGATGTTTGGACCATAACCCACACTGTCCACTCTGCAAGGAAAACTTATCACAGGTAAAATGTAATGCACAGATGTATGTCAGTCAGTGTGTACACATACATACACAGCACACATTCATTTTCTCCATTCAACCTTTTACATTTCTCTAGATAAACACACCTGAATACAATCACTACTACATGTCAGTAATACATTTGTGCTAAAGCTATTTAAACTAGTTCACAGACTTCAATACAAAATTGCATTACAATCTGATATCTAGTGCAATATGTGGTAGACCAAAGCATAGATGCCAATCAGGGGCCTGATCCAGACTTAAGATCGTTTTGCGAACGCAAGCATACCAAAGTCATGCACTACTAAGGATTATGCTCGCGTACATAACTTGCTGACTTACATGTTGAGAACTCCGCCTTTTCCTTGCGTATCTCTGGTCGTACATAATGCTTTTTCATACACAAGCGCCTAAGCCAGCCCATACTGTTCAAATCAAATAACTCCCTCCACCCACAATGTCTATATTTGGCTTGCCTAGGGACGTCACACCCTATCATACAGAGTTATGTACATTGGCTATCGTTATTAAGTCTGGATCAGGCCCTGGGTCTTTAACAAACAGGAATAAAGTCCAGGGACCAGATTCACAGATCGAGATTGAGATAAGAGAGGAAAGTTACTCCTGAGAAACACCATGTTGATTTCAGGGGGTCAAGTTAAAGGTATTCTTTGCATGCAGGGATATATCTCTGACCAGTTTTACTTTTACACTGTTATTTAGACTTGGGTTAGGAAACGCCAACTCTCAACTCTAATACTGTTTGCAACAGATAAAATATAACTGTCCTGAAATCAAAATGGTTTTGCCCAGGAGTAACTGTCTTCTCTTATTTTCAATCTGTCAATCTGCACCCTGGTTTCCTGAGGTATTCTACACGTGTAAAGAATTCTTCAGAATGTGTGCATATGAATCAGAGTTTTACATAAAATCCTGCAGATTACTACCTTAATTCCCACTTCATGCATGCTGACTTAACTGTAATGCATGGTTGTGTCCCCTTTACCAACATATAAAAGCCGCTATTTGACATTTCTGTTACAACAGCGTCTTAGCTTTTCCTACATAAAGTTTAGCAAGACTTAGAAATGAAGTAGTCCTTAAGAAATGTATTATTATATTCTCATTTAAACTGCATACTGGGTATTTCTATAGCTACACACAAAGCAGTCAGACTCTGTGGTAACAGATTATCCTTTATAGTCCATTCACAGTAATAACCATGTAAGTACTTGTGGAAGCCTCTCATTTGTCATACTGGCACAGGCTGGGAACAATATTGACACTGTCCTAAAACGTATATTAAAAAGGTTAACTAAATGGAGCTAAAGCTTCCTGATCAAACACTGCGTCTTGTGTGCTGGTGGTCGTCATTCGACTTTAGAGCAAGCCAGATAAAAACAATTCTTAATGCATTTGCTGGAAGTAAACAGTAGGTTGAAAGCCTATTTCTGCTATATTACTGTAAACTCTATTGGGGTTTTTCAACTTTGACTGTATTTTTAAATAGTATCTTGCAAGCAGAGCTTATAAGAAGACCTTTTTGACAGAAGAACTTATTATACGTTGCCTGCCAGAAGAACTAACTGAGCGGAAGAAACTGTATGATGAGGAAATGCGGGAGCTATCAAAGTGAGTTGCTCTTTGTATGGGGTTTGGACCTTTTGAGGTGGGGTATTATTTATTTCTTAACAGGTTTTTTTATAAAGCGCTTTATGGTCACAGTCTATGCTCCTTAAAAATTGTAGTTTAGTGCCCCCTGCATGTATCCCCACTGCTAGATCCTAAACCTATTCATAAAACTGACTAAGATGTGTGTTCATGTTGACCAGGGCAAAAGACCCTGCAAAGTCTATTGGCAAAGTTTCTGAGTTATCCACTTCCATCTCAACACTATATCTCTCAGGCTTAGACTAACTCCAGGAGAAGTGATTTATTGCAGAGTAAGTTCCTGGCATGTTGACATTTTTGATAATGTCTTTTCCACAAATCCCATGCACTGAAATGATCAAATAGGAATACCTGCACTTATTCAGGTTAACCACAGTTCCAAAGGTATTTTTTTTAAACAAGGTTCCATGCAAGCTTGGTCTACCTATGGTGTTTTGTTTATTTTACGTTGAATATCGCATGCATATTATAAAAGGTATATTTGAAAGCACTGCATATTAATGTAACCCATTATGTTAACAAGTTTTTGTTTTTTAACTCCCACAAAACAGCTTGAATAAAGATGTTCCTATATTTGTGTGTACTATGGCCTTCCCAACAATTCCTTGCCCGCTGCATGTTTTTGAGCCTCGTTACCGCCTAATGATCAGAAGAAGCATGGAAACTGGAACAAAACAATTTGGGATGTGCATAGCTGATGAATTAAAAGGGTATGTATCTGGTGTGTTCAGTTTATTCCTTCTATATATTTTAGATACAGATCATATCTGGTTGGCAGCCTAATCATCATGGGCTGGATCCAGAATAACGTCCGTTGCCCATAATACGTCTGTCAGATGTCGAAAGTAGCAACTGCGCATGCGTAGTAACTAATTTACGTAATCTACGTATCGTTTCGTTATATAGATTGCGTATATGCGGTCTTAAAGACTCCCATTGCTCTTACAGACTTTGAAAGGGGACAGTCTACCATAAAGTTTCCAATCCATCCTCGCTTAAAATAAGGACAGATTGGAAGTTCTATATAGTGCAGCCAGCATTTAACATTTAACGTCCATACTGTTCAAAGTCCTACCCTGTTGCCAAAAACAAATACAATTGTAACACAGGATTGCGTACCAATTGCAGCACTCATCATGTGCAGAACACAAGTAGCGGCCATTTTCTAATCCATGATATCCAAAAACACTTTTTTTTTGTCAGTCTTTATCTGGTCCTTAATGATGATGAAGTAATCATCCGTAAAATTGATGATGTGATTAAATAACTATGAATAGTGCAGTTTTCTATCAGAAAATAAACCTATATTTGAGTAGCTGTGTAGTGAAGCCACCGTTATGGTAGACTGTTACTTATATTGTACAATGCTAACTTTTTAGACTTCTTTGATTAGAGTAACCATTTGCTTATTTGTCCATTCTTTTTTCAACAACTTCAATTATTTCCTTATTTTGATACATATTTTGGTATGGAACCCCAGACCAGTTTGTTTTTTGCATTTACATGTTTAGATACTTAACTGATCAGCTATACATTCCTACATACAGTCAAGCTTTGCAGCCTAAACAAATATATATATATATATATATATATATAGTTTATGAATCTCTTCATTTTATTTGAAGTTAATCCATATGGGACAACTGTTGCAATCAGAAAAAAAAAATCCCTGCTGACCCAAGATGGTCGTCATATTTCTCCCTGGCTCCACTACTGTCCTTCATTTAAATTAGCGGTCCTGGTAACCCTGGATGTGCTTTTCTGATAAAAAATTATCTAATCCTTTCTTAAACATCAAGTGAATCTGCCGTTACAACCTTCCCTGGCAGTGAATTCCACATCCTGACTGCCCTTACTGTAAAGAACTCTTTCCTTTGCTGGTTGTGAAACTTACTTTCCTCTAATCTTAGTTGGTGACCCGTGTCCTGTGTGCAGTCCTTGGGGTAAAAAGTTCCTTTGAAAGTTCTCTGTATTGACCCATGATGTATTTGTATATATTGATCATATCTCCTCTTAGACGCCTCTTTTCAAAAGTAAACATGTCTAAACTGGCTAGCCTTTCCTCATAGTTCAATGACTCCATACCCTTTATCAATTTTGTCGCCCTTCTCTGAACCCTTTCTAGTTCCAAAATGTCTTTTTTATGGATTGTTGCCCAGAACTGAACTGCGTATTCTAGATGAGGCCTCACCAATGATTTATATAGTGGCAAAATTACACAGTCTTCCCTTGCATCTATGCCCCTTTTTATGCATGCTAATACTTTATTGGCCCTTGCAGCTGCTGCTTGGCATTGAGCACTATTGCTAAGTCTATTGTCCACAAGCACTCCCAAATCCTTCTCCATTAAAGATTCTCCTAAATTGACCCCATTTAATTTATAGATTGCATGCTTGTTTTGGATCCCTAAATGCATAATCTTACATTTATTTATGTTAAACCTCATCTTCCATTTGGCCGCCCTATCCTCCAGTTTATTCAAGTCCCCCTGCAGAGACGCTACATCTTGTTCAGATTCTATTACCTTACATAGTTTGGTGTCATCTACAGAAATGGAAAACTTGCCATCTAAACCATCACCAAGGTCATTAATAAATATATTAAAAAGGACTGGTCCCAGCACAGAACCTTGAGGTTCTGGTGCCTTGAGGACCATTTGGTGTTTGAGAAATAAATGGCCCTGAAATACTCATCTGTCACCTTTCTGATTTATCTTATTTGCATAGTATTTAGTAAGTGCCAGAATTATCAGCATATTACTTATTTAAGTCCAATTTAAAAGATAAGATTTTCAGTGACAGCATTACTAATGACTTCATCACAACTGGAGTAGGACTTGGCTTTTATCGCTCAACAACAAGGTTTGTTTTCCTTGGCAATAAAACCTTGGTTTTATCTGTACTAGTGTTCAAAATAATGATCCCTCCCATAGTTTATTTAAAAATCTTTCTTTTTTTCCATAAGCTATTCCAATTGTTCATTTACACCAGGTAGTTGGTTCCAAGCAATAAAATACAGATTAAGTTAAATAAACGCTGAGATTTTTATTTTTCTACATGAAAAACCTACAAACTATTTAAATTACGCAGTTTATTAAAATAACATGGTTAAATACTCAATAACCTGCTTAACTATATCTTATTTTAAAGTACTGATATCTTTACTTGTATCATAATTCTCATGAGCTCATACGTATCTATGTTCTTATTTTCAATTATGTATTGGTATCATTTACATTTCTAATTTTGTCCCCTATTTTCACTTGTTTCTCATTATCGCCCTCTTATATGACAGGGTATGTAACACATAAAGCAGCAATGAAGAGAAATACACTGTTTGTTGTGGCAGAGTTACTTGTGAAAAAGAAAAAAAAAAGCCCATGCAGCTAAGACATAAAAACATCAAATTTAAACACCCTGTAAATGTGCCAATTCAGTCCTTTAACTTATGAATGTATTTGTTATTCCAGGTTTGCAGACTATGGATGCATGTTGAAAGTGAGGGATGTGAAGTTTTTCCCAGATGGACGATCAGTGGTTGATACAATTGGCCTTAGTAGATTCAAGGTCTTGAGCCATGGACAAAGAGATGGATACAACACTGCAAACATTGAATATTTGGAAGACAAAAAGGTAATAAACATTGAATAGAAATGTATTTGTTTTATACAACATTAGTATGTACACCCATTCATATATTTATCAAAATGTAGTTGTATATATGTAATAGACAAAAAAAGTAAAAGCTGAATATTATAGGAAATTGCACCACCATGAGTAGTTGAGTAGCCTGTAAAACTTAGAAAATGAGAAAATACCAGCGCTGTGGAAATATGGGGTAGCTAAAATCAATAAATAATTCATAAACAATGATATAAATATAACAAACTAAATAAATAATAAAAATAAATGATAAATAATGAAATATAGAATAGAATATAGAAAACAATTTTATCAAACCTTATTTGAAATAAACAATTTATTAACACACAGTTAATCTGGTACCAGACGAACAGATACATAAGATAAAAAACGGCTAATGAACAGTCAAAAAAATCAATACACCTTACAACTAAAGGCAAGCGCTTGGTGTAATTAGATGGCCGAACACGTCACAGGTAGCGGGGATGGGTCGAGAAATATCTCCCCAAATCAAGGTGAGCAATAGACAATCGATGCGGAGTGGGGGTTAACGGCCCCAGCAGATGTAAGAGAGCAGTACTTATCCTCGCGGACAGGCAGCCTCAGAGCCTCTGTGTTGTTCTCCGTTACTTGTTTCTTGTCGGTGTGTTGCTCCCCACGCCTCCTTATATAAATAGACAGTCCGGCTTACTGTGGTACTTGCACATAAATACGGGCACTGGATTGCACAATAACGTGGCTTGGGCGGTGGATATCAGGGTGCAGGAATATATTAGACTTTCCTTTAGGAGAGTCCTGCACCCTGATATCCACCCCCCAAGCCACGTTATTGTGCAATTTCAGCTACCCCATATTTCCACAGCGCTGGTATTTTCTCATTTTCTTTGTTTTTCTTGCTATTTAAGGGATTCACTACCCCACCCCTAGCTGCGTGGTTTGTGACGGTAGCTCTCCTTTTAGTGGTTCTTAATATCCAGCGAGTGCCTGATTGGTTTTCATTGTTTTTTCCTTGTTTTACTAGCCTGTAAAACTTGTGTGCACTGTTGTAGTAAGTGTTCCAATGTCTAGACATGGATGGGAGCTCTACCTTTCCATAAGAAATGTAACCAATTGTTGCTTGATAGACAATGGTGGAAACTGTCAGCCATTTCCCCCAAAATATCCTAGCTGTGGTTAAGAGAAATCTACTGTGCCAAGGACATGAAGTATGGATAACGTCGGTGTTGTACTCTGTTTTAAACCATTAGAAACCTGTCTACAAGCTAAAATATTAATGGGCTATAGAACAGACAGAAATAATTAAGCTTTTTTTCGTAAAGTATAACATGATCCGTCCTGCTAACTAATTTACTAGATGTTGATATATCCTTCTTACAAGAATAAATTGCAAGACATAAACGCGTGAGATTAGATAGACGTATTGGGCGCATGTTGACATTGCCCCATTCTATTGCAATGGTTAACGCTAACTTGGCACGTAAATACTTTTCCTATTCAGCTGTTCAGCCTCGTGGTGAGTTGTTCACAAAATCACGTATTATAATTTGTTCCCCAGATAAGTGTGAATTACAATACATTTCGGTGTAAAATTTTAAATACCTCCTTCTATTTGTGCACCGCAGGCCGCAGCAAACCCAGACTCTCTTTAAATATTTGGTATGGTGGTGCTTGTAGTACTCCAAACACCAGCATGTCCACTGCTGCCGGAGCACGCTGGCATGCGGGGAACCAGAAGCGACAGCATGCCACGACACCTAGGGCAAGCTGCGGCCGACAGTGTCCCCCACAAAATAAAGATGAACAAAACAGCGCTTAGGATAAAGATATGTATATAACAAATTCACATTTAATAAAAATAATAAATTAAAATACAGATAATAAACAATGATGTGAGCCTTATGTGTCTGTTAGTTGTTGATCAGACAACTACAGACTTATAGGAAAAAACAATTGCCTCAAAGGTGAATAAAAGTCAACGCTGTTCAATCCTCTCCTTTAATAAGGAGAAGGTATAAGGTGCCTATTGAGACCTCTAGCTAGTAGGGTAATTGAAATACAAAATCCTTTTCTCGCAATGGTGGCCGACAAAGGTGTCAGGAGCCCTTGAAGATAGAAATATACAAATATATGTGTAGGGCAGTCGACTGTACGTGATGGAAAATAATCCAGCTGGATAAGTACAGAGTATTAGCCTCTTACTTTCTTTAGCAAGACCAGGGCATGGTCAATAATCCTCCGTATGTAGATGGTATTCAGGACTTGAGGAAAAAGCACTTAGGCAGAGAAAATACAAAGTATAAGTGCCGACCCCAAACATAAAAAAATTAAATAAAACCATTAATCCATAAATAATAAATAAATAAACATGTCATACTTACCATCAGGAGGATCTTCATCTATAGATCTATAAGGTCCAGCCTTGTAAGCTTTTAATCTGTAAGAAAGGTTTGGGGCGAAAATAAAACGCTTTAGCCACCGCAACAAGTCTTGCTAGTAAGACTGCTCACCGCAGATTGAGATTTCTGCTGTCCGGGAAGCCTATTTATAATATAGGATACACGGCTGGGACGAGGTTATAAATAGAGCTCCCAGCCAGAAGAAGTGTCATTCTGCAGAGGGCAGTCTTGCTAGCTAAATTCCCCAACCTTACAGATTAAAAGACTGGACCTTACAGATGTAGATGCAGTTTTGGTTATTATAATTATTTAATGATTTTACCAAGTGTTTAATGGTGCCATGGGCTTTCTGCAGCCTGTAGTGATATAAAAAAGGGTATTTTAATATTTCTGTGGGTGGGGAGGGGGGTGTATTTATTTTTATTTGTTTTAAGATTAAGTATTTGCAACCAATTCAATGCAGCAAACAATATATGAAATATGTCTGTGAACACCTAACCTACAAGACCCTGCTGGCCCTGTTTACCGTGCAGTGTGGCTGATAAATATTTCTAATTAAATCAGGCGATTTTTGCAGGACCTATTTGATGCAATTGCTGTGATGTTGCCATTGCGTCTGATGGCAGTGGTGCACACAAGAAGGGTTTTCAAAAAACTCTCCAGGGCAGAAAAAGACAATTAAAGAAAAAACCCAAAACCCAGCTGATTGTAAAACACGAAGCTGCTGCACAAGTGCAGCAGCTTCTCATATGTTACAATAGCCGCAGGGTTTCTGGCTGGAGCACAAGTGCAGCAGCTTCTCCTATGTTACACTAGTCGCAGGGTTTCTGGCTGGAGCACAAGCGCAGCAGCTTCTCCTATGTTACACAAGCCGAAGGGTTTCTGGCTGGAGCACAAGCGTGGCAGCTTCTCTTATGTTACAATAGCCGCAGGGTTTCTGGCTGGAGCACAAGCGCAGCAGCTTCTCTTATGTTACACTAGCCACAGGAGTGTCTGGCTGGCCAGAACCCCCTCCCCAGTCAGACTCCAGCAGCACTACTTAAGATACAGCCATCAGCCGAATATGCTTTTCAGTCATTCGCTACACTGACGCTAACTTGATGATATTAGCGTCAGTAAGAAGGGAGAGGAGTGGTATATGACTGTTACTTGCACATACACCATCTGAAGAACTCCACTGCTCTTTATAGAGTTCTGTCTACCTATACCCTCTGATAAGGGTCTACCTTACTTAAATGTTTTTTTTAGGGTTTTTATGTGTTGTTTCTGATTTTAAAATTATGTATATAATATATAGTTTTGTTAAACATTATTGTTTCTTCTTGTGTTAAAAATAGCCCCCCAAAATAGGCCTTTATATCTATGCCCATATGAGACTCTCTGATATAGAGCCCTATTATATGAGATAATTTTAAGCACAAATACGGAGGAATAAAGAGCACTATTATTGGATGTATAGACTATTGCATGAAATTTTCAAATAATTGTTCATAGTGTATTATATAAAGTTATCTGGCATTGTATATTTTTGATTCATATAAAGGAATTTCCCATATATCACATACATGGGAATCCCTTATTTGGATACCTCCCTTCAAATATCCTGCGTTTGACACTAAATGGGCCCCACACATCGTGAGCAATAGAATTGGGACCATTATATTTTAATGTAAGAATAACTTCAAGACACCTTTCCAGCTAAAGCTACCCATATTATAGACTTCAAAAAACAAAATGCAGAGGGGGTTAACCACCTACAGAAAATGTAGAGCACTTGCCAGTCAGATTCTGAATCATACCCTTTGCAAATGGGCCATAGATTTAAACCTACATTAGAAATAAATAGTTGCGTTCACATGGATAAACGGTATAAATGAAATCTGGACTCTGGTGGTATCTTTCAGGAACAATCAATTCCTCTACAAGGAAACCAACAAAGCAGAGATGGCAATATGCTGCTTAATATTGGAACTTATATCACATGAGAGACAACAGACTTGCATAATTGTATTTGGAACTGGATAATATCCTCTTAATGGAGAATGTCCCTAGTCGTGTGTATTATGCAACAGCCTTAATGGGAGATTGCCTCCTCCAGCTGTCTGTCTTGTCACAGAAGTAGGAAGTGACTTTCAAAAGGGTCCTTTCAAATTGAAATGGAAAGTGTATCTTAAATAGAGTTTAAAAGCATTTGTAGTATGTGTACCCTAAGTAGAAAAACACCTAAGCATTAATCAGAGAAGACAAAGGTGTTAAATTCTGTTTTAAGCAAATACGTGACCTAATACATGCAGGGTTTTGCAAACTATGGATCTGCTTTTAATTAGTAACAAGTATATTAAAATAGTTTAATAGTTTAGTATAAAACATCTATCTAAAAAGGTATCTAGGAAGTTAAATTTGTTTCATGTAATGAACACAACTTTCCACTGCATTTCTTTCCTTGTTACATTGATGCTCTAGCTTGCTTTAATGTGCTTCTCTTGGGACAAAAGTAGTAAAACTGGTTTCATTTTGTTCCTCAGGTGGAAGGCCAGGAATATGAAGAACTTCTTATTTTACACAATGCTGTATATGACCAAGCCTTGGCCTGGTTTACCTCTCTTAAGGACAATCTTAAAACACAAATCTTAAACCATTTTGGGCCTATGCCAAGCAAAGAATCTGATCCACAGGTCAGTTAACAGTGTGAAATTAAACTGTGCACTGGAGTGTTTTGACTTGGAAATATACTCTGAGATTAGCCTCAATATTTATATGTCCAATACGTTTAATAATGCATGACACTTAGGCATCCATTCGTTAACTATCACCAGATCACCATTGCTGTCTTATCTACCTACATTATGACTCTTGTATCCTCCTGTCTACTATTAAAATGTATTGGTTGTAAAATAGCAATAAGCTAAGAGATGTAAATTTTACGTTTTTTCCTCTATTAGATTAAGTCAAGTGGTCCTGCTTGGTGTTGGTGGATGTTGGCGGTACTGCCACTGGAAAACAAAGCGCAGCTTACAATCCTGGCCATGACATCCCTGAAAGATCGCCTGCACGCCATCAGACGCATTTTATTATTTGTCACTCGTAAAAGACCTACATGACGGAAGGGGTTCATTTGTACTTTTGATTTTTGTTTTCTTTTGGTTTTTAAAGTAAAGACTTCTCTGCACTTAGAGACACTTTTTTGACATTCATTGTTTTAGATTCTCTTTCTTTGAAAATACCATGCAGTGTCAATGAATGAACAACATTTCTACCTTGGTTTATGCCTCACCTCCTGGCTCTCTGCAGGTGCTTGATTACCCTCCGATCATCTGCTGGTAACCTTTACCTGGAGTGCTTTGTTTTGACACAATATTATATGTCTGATAAGTTTCTTTATAAACGGTGCAATCCTATATTGTAGGTGGGTATTTATCTGTTTACATGCCCAAACGCTACATTGGTAAAGCAAGAGCAATGCATGTAGGGTACACACTGGAGGGTTATCTGACAATTATTGTGCCATCAAACATCTTACCAGTGTGTACTGCCTCACGATGCTGCAGAATTGTTTAAAACTGCAATGCATCATGGGATTTGATTTTAGGGTGCTCCTTATTTGACACAGTTATGACTCCAATTATGTGTGCACAGGGTCTTCTTGTGGGCAAGCATATCATTGCAGCAAGGGTTTATTTCTACAGTTTGTGAAAGCTAGAGAGCAGTTTGTACTGGGGGGTGTTAGGAGGGCATCATTAACCATAGAATTGTTTCTACAAATTTGACTAATTTGTCACTAAAAACGTCAGCGCGAACCCTGCTTTTTACTGTCTGAACTCTTTGTGTATTATTTTACATCTATTACGTACCTGGAATACAACATATTAATAGGATTTAATGTGATTCATTTCCAATCCTCATCTCTAAAGACAACCTTATATCTGTGTTTGAGAAACTAGTCGTTTCCATGACAGCTGGATACTTTTGGTTTTACAGTATATATTTAATTTCTCCTTTCTACTAAAAGGGGAAGATTTCACAATTCCATTAGTCCAATGCATGGCATGATACAATTACCCCTATTCCTTATGGTTCTGACATAGTTGACCATGTCTGTGCATATCTATTATTATCAGGAAACCTTACTTAAAAAACAAAACAGTAAAAAAAAACAGTATAAAACATGGTTCTTTAAATGAGTGTTATTTCTGACTAATATGTCAAATGATTGGAAGCACTAAACTGAGTAGATATAATTCTGCAATGCCTTCTTTTTTTATAGCACATCCAATCAGCTGCTGTATACATGGAAAATAAAAAACAGGGGCAACAACATATTTCAGGTGGGGGACCATCTACATATCTGGGTTTTGCAAAGCAGTCATGAGTTACAAGTTTTCCAGTGGCAGCTTTATATTCAGTGAGTGACACAGGGTGAGCTCAAGTCACACTGGTTATATAGCTTTTTACGCTACAGATGGTGACGTCACCAGGAAAGCCAACCCTTGATGCTGCTGCAATGATGCAATGTGTTATATCAAGTTAATTGGACCAAGGACCACAAGTATAATTTCCCCCAAAAAAAAAATATATATATATGTTGCACCACTGTAAAATCTCCACAAGGTGGACATTCCCTTTGTACGCTACATTGTATGTCATTTTGAGCATTCATTCAGATTTTTGCTACGTTATTTTGTACTAGACCAATGAAAGCTCGTTGCTCCAGTTTACAGCACACTTTTGTCTTACTCCATGTTATAAATTAAGCCTTTGAATCTTCAGTTGTATTATTTTAGTTATTGAATAGGTTTTTATTTGAAGATAAATCTTAAATTACAATGGAACTGAAACAATATTTCTAAAAAACCAGCGTTTTACAATACTTTGTGCCTGCACCAAAGATGTTGAAGCCTCCGTCCATGTCTGTTCATACGATTTACACACTTGTGTTATGTATTAAGCCATATGTTCAGAGATAGGAGTATTATACAGGACTACTTGCAAAGTGGCTGGTTTTACTTCCTTCACTGTTTGAGTAAATGGTCACTCTTCCAGCAATCAGTTATCTACACTCACAAGGTAATCAATATCTTGTGAATTTTGACCACTGTAACTCTAATTGTTAAGAAAAGTTTGTTGCTCAGTGCTCAGAACATATCTACATGTCTTCCACGCTACATACTTAGAATGTAGCTAAGGAGAAGCCATTGTTTTGAATTTACATTTGCAAAAGACAAGAACATCATTTTAACTTAGCAAGGGAACAAGACTGTTTTAAGCATATTAACTTTCAATGAGTATCAGGTAGCACATATTGTAAAACAAAAGATTATGGGAAAGATTATGTAGCAATATTATTACATCATATATTTCCATATAAATGATGGGGACTATTGCTGGTAAGATGATTTTGGGGACTTAGAGCCAGATTTACTAAGCTGCGGGTTTTTAAAAGTGGATATGTTGCCCATAGCAACCAATCAGATTCTAGCTGACATTCTCTAGCATGTAACAGGAAAGTGAGAGCTAAAATCTACTTTGTTGCTATGGGCAACATCTCTACTTTTCCAAACCTGCAGCTTAGAAAAACTGGCCCAAAGAATGTTATTAAAATAAGGGATTAGCAATTGAAGTATGCAAGCAGTTTATTAAAGCAACGGGATGAGCATAAAATATCAGGCAAAGCTAGGAATTTATGCAAATTAATAAAAAATAAAAAAAGTACTGCCATGTTTTTTATTGCGTGTAATTACACATACAATGAATGTATTAGTTTAGTTTTATTATAATGCTCATTGACTTTGAAATGTTGTTTTATTGCAAGAAAAAAGTTATCCTCCAAACTTCTTGAGTAACACGTGTAAAATATTTGACAGAAACTGACAAAAGCCGAGGCACATTGTAACAGGTAATTCTGATTGTACAACACAAGCGATAATAATATGCATAATATATGTAGAAATCTGTCATGTTGATGACATTACTTCAGTGTTAATTATGCAAACGTGTATATTATAAGGAGTAATGCATGCTTATTTATCTAAGCAGTCACAATGAATTTCTCCAACCTGTGGCCTTGTTCTTTTCTATATTTTTTCCCCAGTTAAGGAATTGCATGGCTTTCATCTTCATGATGATTCTCCTTTTTACTAGTTTTTTTTTCTTTAATAGATATATTGGACCAGATCCAAACATTTTCCAATTATTAGGATAGGAAAAAAGTACAGGAAAGATTGGGAATTGTGAGATCTAGACTTGTTTTTTTTTTTTTATATCTATTTTGGTTCCGACGAGTTTCTGATGGGGTGGGGGTGGTATGATCATTTTACAGTAAAGACGTGCCCAGCACATGCCATCCTAGGAAATCTTAAGGTAGGGGTACCGGATTGGAAATCTGTGTAAGTGACAGGGGGAACAACTAAATTCGGGGGACGGGCCGGGTTGGTTGAGCACAGCACCAGCAGTACCATTGTCAGTATGGTGGATGGAGTGGAAAGATAAATGGAGTCTGTGTAAAGTCATGAGATGGTTGTCTATGGTTGAGTCTGTTGATTTTAAAGTTGTGTCAAACTGAACACGTAATAAAGTGAAACACTGACATACTACAGTAGTTTTTATGCGTAATATTTGACATTTCCAGCTAATCATAAAATAATGGAATTATCAGCTACCATTCACAGTGCACCTTGGAAGAATTGTTTTCCTTTATGCAAATAATTTCATAATAGTGTAGAAAGTTACATTTATTTAATATTTTAATCCTGGTGCTATGTTTACATTAAGAGTAACTGTGCTTCATGATGTCCAAAAAGTGACTGTTAATTGGCTCTTTTAAAATGCCACCCTTGCTGTCCATTGCGACACATGTGAGCGCCTCTCTTACCATTCCATTTAGGAATCGCTTCATTAAATGGATCTTGTTTATCTATGAAATACTGCTAACATTGCAAACTCACTTTCTGCTGTGACTGAAAAGCAGCTATCTCCAGACTTGTACTCCTATTTTTCTGCAGAAAACCTTCATTAATAAAATACATTTTATACCAATTCAAATGTTTTCATTTGTTCAAACATAATGTATGTCGTCCAATGCATTACAAATACAGCATATATCTGCTTTTTGGGCTATTCATTAAATTAATAAACCTTGTTCTTTTTCATTATAGTGAAATGTGTCTATTAAACTAATTTTCCAAGAAGATAGTCTGTTCAGTAAAATTAAAGTTATGACTAGACTAACAATGATGATTATACACCATGTACATGCTTTTCCAATACTCTTCAGATCAGACACAATCCTACAGCAAGGTCACAGATACTTTATTATTAACACTTGTTTATATAGCACCACAAATGTTCTACTTCACATTAACATCAGTCCCTGCTCCATTAGATCTACCATCTAAGTTCCCTAACACAAACATACACAGATTAGGGTTTATTTAGTCAACAACCAATTCACCTACCAGCATGTATTTGGAGTGTGGGAGGAAACTGTAGCACCCGGAGTAAACACATGCAGTCACAGGGAGAACATACAAACTCCAGACATTGAACTCCTGACCTCAGCACTGTGGTACACAAGTGCTTATCGCTGCACCACGAAGATACAACACCCAATTCATGATACACATTTCTCCTACGAACTTCGACCTGCCTTTGCTAAAACAATCTTCTCGGAATCAGCAGATGTTTAAACAAAGCAGTCACAGGAGCGTGCACACTTGTAACTTGGTGATGTCTCCTGATTTTTAAGCATTCAAAAAAAAAAGTAATTTGACCTGACCCAGGATCGGATATGATGAGCATTCAAGTGCGTGTACACCAATGCCTGACCACACAGATGATTGGAGATCAGATTGGATAAGTGTGGATAGATTGCAATGTCAGCTTTGAACTTTAGCTATTGCTTTTTGTGTACTGCATATTGCAACATGATTTGTCCAGGGAAAATTATTTACACATTTAATGTTTTTTTTTTTGCTTTGACTTGCCAATGATGCTTTAACATGGGATTTTTAACCCAGGTTTTGCTGGCCGAATTGCTGTGTCAAAAAAAAAAAAGCTGTGTTATAAATCAAACTATAACCCAGGAAATTCCTGGGTATGACCATTTCAGGTGCCATCAATTTCCCGTGTCTGTTAGGCGGACCAGAAATGAGACATACAAGTACTAAATTCATGGTGAAGAATAGTGGAACTGCAGACGGACTAGAAAGGAGACATACAAATATTCCTAAAAACGCTTCTTTCTCCTTTTCCTGCGCACAGCTCCCGGATAAGAGATCGCAATAGTAAATAATACCGTGTTCAGATTGCCACTGCCTAAAAAGCCAGCTTTTTAGGCAGTGGGCAAAATTTTGAAAATTTTAGCCTGGTGCGTTCAGACTGCGCTGAAAACCCCGGCTTTTTTTTTTTTCTGTCTTTTCCTGCGCTCCCGGATAAGAGATCGCAATAGTAAATAATACCGTGTTCAGATTGCCACTGCCTAAAAAGCCAGCTTTTTAGGCAGTGGGCAAAATTTTGAAAATTGTAGCCTGGTGTGTTCACACTGCGCTGAAAAGAAAACAC
>WWET01000607.1:296169-316683 GCA_011038615.1 Limnodynastes dumerilii
ATATATATAGAAGCAAAACAAAGAGACGAGCAACCTAGAGTTGTCCTTATCCATCATGCCCACAAGATGGCACACAACTATCATGTTAAATACAAAACAAGACTACATTAACCTATATACAGTATTTTGTATTATTAATGTTAGTTATTCTAAAATATTTCCATTTTACTATTATTTCCATAGTATACTGTGTTCTTTGATTTGACTTTGTGAATAGTCACTAATTAACCAATTTGTGTAGGATTATATCAATCATTATACATACTTAAAAACATACTCACATGAAATACATTTACCTGTGTCAAGCAGCTGTCTTCCAACAATCGTACAGCTATCATTTATAAGCACAGCTTAAAAAAGATTATTCTCTCAATGGCAAACGCAGGATTTTGAAAGGGGGGTTTCCAATGTGTGTAATACATGTGGGGGTTATATTAGCATACCTCCCAACATTTTGGAGCCCAAAAATGGGACAAATAAGCCATGCCCCCATCCCGTCCAAGCTCTGCTCCGGCCCCGCCCCCACTGTCATGCCACACAGGGCAAAAATGACCCCTAGTCTTTAAGTGTGTGTATGTTAGGGAATTAGGGCCAGATCCTCAACTACGTACACCAGCATATTTACACCCTTGCGGTAGCATAACTACCTTGTTTTTGGCTCGTGCGCACGCGTGGCAAAAGTATTTACATGTGTGTGCTAAGTACGCAGGATCCACGGTTACGTACCTGAAAGAATACGCTAACGTAATCGAGTGGGCAGACACCACGTGGTTGTAGGGCGTTCCCCAGAATGCTAATGATTTGGGTGGGCGTGAGAACGTAGTAACATGTGATCCATAGTTAGGCAACCACAATGTAAATAGTATTTACGCCTTCAAATTTTAAGTCAGGGTTCTCACGGCGTAATAGAGAAGATAAGCTGGGCTGCATGCCTTGGCGTAACTACGTTCCTGAGTGTAACTTGCTGAGGTGCGTCCAACATTTAAGCACCTGCTGCAAGTCAGTAGATCAACACACTGCATTTGGTATTATGCCTTACCCTTATGTTGTTTGTCAATACCGATGTTTAAATATAACTAGCACAAATGATGTTTTTTTAATTTAAATAAATATTTGCTTAATTGAATCAATTGTTATTGTATATTTTGCAAGCACAAAACATGATGCTTTTATGCAGGCAAATCCTTTGTTATTTACAAACTTAAACAACAACAATGTTTTGTCCACATTTGAATGTGCTACAACATATTTTTATTAAAGTTGACTTCCGTAATTAAATGTTATTGTTTTACCATTTAGCCATAAAATCCATCCTGTAATTTGGCAAATTGTTTATGTTTTGTAATTGGTTTGTTAAAATGTAAGACACACTTTAATGAACTCATTATTGTACCGTACTATTAACATATTGCTTTGTCACACCCCAATATCATCCTAAACCACTACTAATACCTTAAAGAACAGATGACACATTTAATACTTATTAAATGTAACTCAAATTTGTTTATTCTCACAAAATCAAAAAGTAATCAAATAGATAACAAAGTGATGCATCACTGATTGTGGCCAAAAGTAAATCAAAGTAACAAAAAAATGTATACCAAAAAAGTTGTGGTTTTTTTTGTCCTTTTTTTCAAGTTTTTTTTCAACCTTTGATGTTTTGCTTGGCAGCTGTTTTTGATCTTGTTTTAGGAGCCCCACCATCTTCATCTTGTGTTTTTTTTCTGGTTGAGCAGGCCTTTTCAAGCTGGGTGAAATTTAGGTTCCTGATGTATTGGGCATTGGTTCTTGGCCCTCATGAAGATAATGGCCTCCTTACAGAAATCTGTGAATATTAATTTCATTTCACGCATTTCGGTCACAATATCACGCACTCCAACAACAAGTTCATGAACATCATGGTGGAGCCCCTCCAAAAGATTATTGTTATCCTCCATGACTTTCTGTAATGGGTCCATTTTGTTAAAGAGTGCTTGGACAGCATTAGAAGGATGAGTAGGTTATTAGTTTCACCTGGGAGTCTGACCCCTCCCCAACATGGCTGCTGCATACTGTTAAAATGCATGAGTGTCTTAATACAGACCTCCTGAGTACACATATAGCAAATGGATAGGGACTCACCTACAGGAGGTGCCTTGACGCTGGGCAGGTGAGCTTAACCCAATATAGCTATATTGTGAACTAAACCTCCTTTTTATTTATGTGCTGACACATAGTATTATATAATGTTTGATTGGAGCGCCGGACCTCTCTTTTGTTCCTTGTAGTTACATAGTGGTCACTTTGGTACTTGGCTGCACCTCTTCATTTATATATACACTTCCACACATTTAATTTGTTGAATCAGAAGCACAGCCTGTTTTCTTGCTACAGATACTAACTCGTAGAGGCCAGTAATTGTGTTATGTAGATAGTTATTTGTTGTTTGTATTTTAATTGTAATATTTAAATGTTGTATGTTTTTATATGTTAAATTTTATATAATATTTTTAATTTTGGAAAATGTTGTTTGTGTTTTTTATTTAGTAATTAGCATTTACTTAAAATTTAATCAAGTAGGGTGACATTACTAGGCCAAAGTTTCTAAACATACAAAAATTACACACCACTAGTATCATTTACACATTTAAAATTTATTTAACGCTTGACATTTTAATTAATAAAATACAATTAACTAAAAATATATTAAGCATTCTAAGAATGTGCTCTTTCACATTTTTATTTGTGTGAGCTTTTATAAAAAAAATAAAAAAAGGAAAGCTTAACAGAACAACATGCTGGCTACATCAGCCAAATGTTCCTTATCATGATGATCATCTGTGCGTTTAATGTATTTACGTATGTGTGATCCTAGTTAAGGTATTGATTAAGTACAGTATTGAGTATTTACGCCCATGTGATCCGTGAATTAACAGACGGGAGACTGCGCTAGCGTACGTATGTGTAGCAATCCGGGTGGTAAGGGCTACAGGTTTTTATTAAATTGATGGAATTAGTATTGGTTTGCAGAGAGGTGTGAGCAATGAAAGAAAACTCAGAAACACTTTGTACTTTTTATTTGTGTTTAATAAAATAAAATTTAGTTTTAATAAATATTTTCTCTTTACTAATTAAATTGAGTTAAAGATGAGCAGAAAACTTCCCATTCATTGAACAGAGAATACATAACAATTATATTTGTATTACAAATAACACTGTTAAAATCATGCATGTAAATTAGTCTCAATCAGTTGTAACAAGATTATCAAATATAACTCATGCAATGCTTTTAAATTATTACATTTAGGTAAAGAAAAAACAAAAGTAGCAGTTGTCACAAATACAATGCCTATCAACCTTAATATTCTATTCAGTAACTGAGCTTTTACTTTGTTTGTAATCAGTAGTAACAATATTCACATTCATATATAAAAAGCAAAGCATTCCATCTGCTTCAGTTTAGGAGAAAATCACGTTTTCATGTGGCATCATGCTTTTGACTATATCTCCTCGGCAGAATGATTTCAAATGAATTTATTATTTAATAACTATTTTCCGGGATAGTTCAGATTAACAGAAAACTTGTCTTGGGTTTACACAATTAAGCAGTTTGTTACGTTACTAAAATCTTTGCTGTTTTAATTCATTGGCAGAACATTCAAAGGATGTTACTATAACATTCAATTTTCCCATACATTAAACAAGGATGTATAGAGAATTACACTAACTATTTTATCCAATCACAATGTTACAAATATCATGCACAATCAAGGTTTTATCAAAATGTCATTAAAGTCTCTCTTCTAAAGAAAAGTTATCTCAGTCCTCTTGTTAGTATTTCCAAAGATATTCCTCAGCCTGTTCAATATTCTCCTATACTGTAATATTATTTCAGATAAGTCTCTGACACATTAACACATTCTTTGTTCACCAATACTTCCTATGCACCTTTCAAGCATCTCCAATGTCTCCTCACTCACAGCACCTTCTCCAGCTCTTATAAAGTATCTTCAACTGAGAATTAGCAGTCTCTCTATTTTATTGGTAGAAGTTAAAATAAAATCTCAGATCTTCTTTAATGCTTTATTACAAATAGCTTTCAGTCAGCTCCTGTCAGCACCCTCCTTTTCAGCTGCTCCGTTATCTATAGTGCCCTCTCTCTTGCACACTTGTTCCCCTGTCAGCTTCTTAAGCAATCTTTATCTCTGTTGCACTCCCCAGCCCTCAAAACCTTCTCTCCACTCAGCTGCCGTCTGTCACACTCTCCTATGATCCTCCGGTTCTCTCAACAATCAATCAGCTGTTCCCTGTCAGCACCGTTACTCCTCTCTCTCCATATCAGCTGTTTTCTCTGCTCCTCCGTTTCTCTGTCAGACACCTGCTTTCTCACTGACAGCCTCCGTTTTCTGATCTTTCTCAGCCACTGCTCACCGCTACCACTGCCTTCCTCTGACTCACTTTCACTTTCTTGCAGGCTCTCCCCGTCACACAGCTCTTCTAATACTCGTCTCCCCTGTCACCTCACAACTCCGCTGACCACCACTACCACTTTCACTCTGCTCCTCCGATGCTGACTTGCTCCTTCTCCCTCTCACCTCAGTAACTGCCTTTCTTCACCATTCCCTTCACAAAACAACCGCCAAATCCTCTCTCCAACCGCCAGCCTCGCGCACACCACTGCTTCCCTGAAGCTTCTAGAGGCTGCATGCGCTACTCAGCGCGCGCCTCTGTTTATAGGCTGTTGCCAGGCAACAGCCTCATGCCGTCTCCTGGCTCTCTTGCGCACCCTGCACTTTCAGTATGAAAGTGCAGGGGTGTCACATATGTGTGTTTTTACGGACGTGTGTGGATTTATTTTGTACGTTTTAGGGGTGGGTTTTGATCTTTCTCTTATGTAACGCTGGATCACACTTACGTAATTTTAGGTATTTACGCTATGGGCGTAAATACGTCTGTCCGTACCTTCACGTAATTAACTCTAGATCTACCCCTTAGACTGTAATGCGGCAGAGGTTCAAGGGCTGTTTAAAATTGTAAAGATCTATGTAATATGATGGCAATGTTAAAAATAAAACATATGTAAAATACTGATATTATTATGGTCTTACTATCTGACTGCAAGCAAGATGTTTATAATGTAGATTTGAAAATAATAAAAATTCTACCTTAAGGAATTGTATTGGTTATTAGCTGTACGTTCAGTTTGTTACACATCTAATAGCAATAGTAGAGCACATTACACAATATAGCTTGTGTCAGGGCATAAGCACTGTTGAATTTGTTGTGGCCATTCACCATCTCCCACCTGCCTCACTATTGCAGCACAGGCCAGTACCATCTTTCTCTATGTCATTCTGCCCCATATGGCTGCAAAGCCACACCCCTTTAAAAAAAATGGGGGGGGGGCAACCAGAAATACCCCCTGGGTGCGCTACTTTCTCTACTCTACAAACTTTCAAGTCCTCTCTTTAAAACTCACCTCTTCAGACAAGCTTCTCAATTCTTCTACCTTCTTAAGCATTATTTACATTAACAACCACTTTGCTTTCCAGTTTGCCTTTCTATTAGATTATTAATACAAACCTGCACACTCTCTCTTTCTGTTCCAAAATTCCCTTATCTCTGCTACTGTATGGATCATATAGGCCACTGAGCACTTTTGCCCTTATGTATCAAACTCGCTGTCCTGCAGAGTGTAAGCTTGTGAGCAGGGCCCTCTTACCCACCCAGTCTGTCTGTTACCACCAAGTAACTTTAGCTTTACATCCTGAGGAAGTCTGTGCCCAGACAAAATGCGTTGGTACACTGAAGCACTTTGCTAACCACTACAAACTGCTATACAGTACTACTTTGACTGTTAAGCACTAATTTTAATACAAGCATTATTTGGCATTTGAGATAGTGCCTCATATGAATGTGAATAGAATGTATTACTCTTTTTAACCATTAAAATGTGATTAAGAAGTTATTTGCACCAGATTTTGTGATCATTTTCTTCTTTTATTCACTGCCGGACCGACAACATTTGATTCCCGCCTCCTTTTGACGGCCCGGACCCGAGGCGAAGGATCCCGCCAGGAGAACACAGTGAGGAAAAAAGAATAACATCTGCAGCTCCATCCTCACCGATAACGAAGCCAACATCAACGCATGCTACAGAGGATAAATACAAACCGACGGTGTGAGAAATACGGCCAGACATCATTGTGTGATTTAAACATCTGGAAATGGACAAGGGACGTGATACATAGAGGTGGGGAGTGCACAAGATACTGTTACTCACAATCGCTCACTCACCACATTGCCTATACGGCTTAAAACTTTTTTACATCATCATTCATCTTGCTATGGGCCATTATACTGTTATTTGTTGAGAAAACGGACCTTCACTATATATGTGATAGGATTTATCAGATTAATGAGCGCATTGTTTTGACGTGATCTATAATATAGCATATTTTTCAACCTTTTTTTGCTAAGTCCAGATATATCTTAATATATCTGCATTCATGATATATATGTGGTAAGTTTTTGCCTGCATCTGATTTTTGAAGATTTTCTTTGCTCTGTCTTCAATAAATCAACAGCTTTCTAGATTTTACTGGTTCATGTAATTTTATGTTATTTTCTGCAATATCTAAAAACACTTCAGGAGCACAGTATATAGTGCATCAAATTTCACACAACAAAACTCAGCCAAGAATGTTAGAAGCCATTGCTGTAAGAAAAAAGAGCATTTGGTCTAATTCAGCTCCTTGGTAACCTTTGCCAGTCCAGAGAGTAGTGGTTCACTGAGACAAATTCACAAGAGGCTATACAGATCTTGCCCAACCCTGTATCCACAAGCAAGGGCGTAACTATAGCGGGTGCAATGGGTTCAATTGCTAAGGGGCCCTGCTGCATTAGGGGCCTGGCAGCCTGGCAATCACTCCGCCGCACCTATACAGGATGTACTTACTATTTGTCCAGGAGCTTGGCTGGCTGCATCTTAAGCAGTATTGTGGTGTCTATCTCTGCAGCACTACAATAGGGGGTCACGGTGGATGGACAGTCCATTCACTGTGACTTTCTATAGCAGTTCTGCAGAGAAAGATTCCACACCGCTGCTTAAGAAACAGCCGGTGTCAGCTCCTTTATCATTCCGTGCACATCAATGACCTGACTCACAATTAAGAATCTATGAGAAAATCTGGGCGCAGTTAGGCAAAAACGTTCTTAATTAGCCGCACTATGCACACATAGTGGCATTTGTAAGTCGGTTAAGAAGCTGAAAACCAGGGGCTTGTCAAGTGAGTCGCCTTGCTACTTTTTGAGGAGAAGATAAAAGAGTCACCAAGTTGGAGGCAGCTGAGCTAGGGGGCCCCTTTAAAACTCTTATATGGGGTTATAGTTACGCCCCTGTCCACAAGAAAGATTATTTTCTTATTTCAGTGTTAATTTTCTCATTTGACTATTTATCAGGCTTACTAATTAAATGTTCTAATCCTCAATGACTAAGCCTCCCCTGATCCTGTCTGTCCATATGTCAGTCACACACACCATCAGTCATAGTGATTGATGGTGTAGACATGTCCCTTAGGGTTGGGCTTAACAGTGCTCTGGTCTCCTGGCCCGTTGTTTACTACTCCACATGTATTAGACTCTCTTGCCTCTTTCCCGCCTCCTCTGCTGAGACGCAGGCGACACTGAGAATACCTGTGGCACCCGACGAGAACGGTAAAACTCTCGATTGCGCTCTTGAACTTTCCTAAAATGCAGTTCACAACTATCTGGTACGCTGCACTGTGAATCTTTACCTATCTGGTTTTATTGTTGGTTATTTTATTAAACATATCTGCACCATGGAGCGCCCCTCTGTTTCTACTTTTTTTAGATGTACGTTTGAGCCTGAGTGAAGAGCAGGCTTTATAGAGGGAGCAGCGGCTGACCGTGAACCAACGAATAGTCTGGTGCTAAAAGACAGTTTTGTTTATCCTTTTGCCGAAGGAAACATAAGTAATATATTGCTTGTGGGACTTACCTGAACAATTGAGCACACCTATCTTTTGCCCTATTTTTGTACAAAACCTTACACGCTGACTGCCCCATTGTGCGATATATAGCACTTGCCCTTATATATCAATCCCCAATGTCCTATAGATTGTAAGTCTGTGAGCAGGGCCCTCTTACCCACCCAGTCTGTTTGCTACTACCCGGTTTTGTTACAATGGGGTAAATCCAGACCTACAGGCTTGGTACGTTAGAACGCGTAGCGTATTTACGCTATCGTATGTTCTATGCACTCTCCTAGGCACTCCCCTCGCTCGTACTTACTTTGGCCATTTTACGCTGCCAACCCCTACCTTAACTATTCAAAGCGTAAGTACTGACGTCGGCCCATACTGTCCAATTTAAATGCCCCCCTCTGCCTACAAAGCATAATTACGGGTGTTGCATGGATCCCCCACCCCTTCATTCATAGTTTCACTGATGGCACGTATGTTCAGCGTTATGTAATCGGCGATTTTAAGTCAGCGGCTAGCGTAAAAACTCTAGTGCACATAGTTTAGGATGTGGGCCAATGTTTGTAAAATTGTAAAGTGCTACGTAATCTGGTGGCGCTATATAGAAAACCTGTTAATAAATAAATAATAAATAAATAAATTGCGTTGTTTGCATGTGCACACACAACAATGCTAGTAATGGACCATGTTATGTGAAGCACCATTATAAGCAGATTGTGTGTTGTATGCCGATGTGCACAATTTTTTATCAAAGTGCCCTGGCTTTTTAAATGCATAGAATACACCATGGTTGCTTATCTATAATGACCACTAATACTAATGTATATAATTCTTGTATACATAAGCATTCCATCTAAAGCCAAGGTGAAATACTCGGTAACCAGAAAAAAGCTCACATGAAAAAAGCCCACAGGAAAATTGCTCACTGAAAAAACCCCTCTGTCATAAAAGCAAACACGGAAAAATGCTCACATGGAAAAATGCTCACACGGAAAAATGCTCACACAGAAAAAAGCCCACATGGAAAATTGCTCACACGGATAAAAGCCCGCATGCATAATTCTGCTATGCTATACAGTGGTGTTTCTATAATGGATTCAGGGTGTACAAGGGACACCATGGCACCTACCCTGCACCCATACTGCTTAACTGGCAGCTAGGACACATCCTGAGCATTCTCCCTGGCTGCTGTTATTGCAGGTTATGCATAGGCAGTGCAGCCATAGAGAATACTCTCCCTGCCTCCCAGCTGCAATTCAAGCAATTTGCAGCAAGCTGATTGGTGGATGTCTCTGGGCATTCACCAGAGTGATGGGTGGTCTCATAACCACTGATTGGTAGATGGTTGGAGTCATCCACCAATCACAATGCAGGAAATAGAAATATTTTGGCAAGGGCTGTAGCAGGATAGATGTCAGGTAGGAGATCTGGGGTGTAATTTTATGGAGATTTGGGGTCTGATTGTTAATAAGAAGGTAAAGTGGTTTTGATGTATAATGAAAATGTCACATGTCTTTGTATTGTCCTCTTCTGAGTTTATCTTTAGTCTGTTTCTTAATCTATGCCTTTATTCCTATAAAATTATGTATTTTTTAGATTTGTGTATTCTATACATTTGATATAGTTTTTTATATTTTTATTACATGGTTGCCAATGTCCCTGATGCTGATTCAGTTCCAGAAGTCATTGCAGTATGATGACAGAATTTTGAAATTGTGTCCTATTTCACTGCTTTGAGACCTATGTAGATGGCGTTTTCATGAAGGCCAAATGTAATCAACATGACTTTAATAATGGAGACAGAAATGAAAAATACACTTTGGTTTCTTATTAATCAGCTGCAGGGTCACCAACTTTTATATTTTCTATAAATGTGAAGAAGCCAGCAGATCTCCTATTCACAGTCTTCACAATAATACTGAATGTATTTATTCACTGATAATATAACAATGAATAAATACTGATGCTGTCATTTTTATTGAGAAATACTTTTTCTAGCAGCAATAGCCACACCCATGGGTGGAACTATTCACAGGACACACCCCTTTGGCAGTACAGGAAACACCCCTTTTGATGTTAGACAGCTATAATGAAGTGCTCACATACTTCTTTTCTACATACCGTATTTCCCCATGTATAAGACACACCTTTTTTAGACAAAAAATAGGTCTAAAAATCAGCAGCGTCTTATCCAGGGGATGTAACACTGAACTTACCTTTTCTGTCCCTCCGGCGGTCCCTCCGGCAGTTTCAGGCTCTCTCCCCCGCAGCTGTGACTCAGACTGTCTCCCTCGTGTCGCGCACTGCACATAGACATTGCGCGACCTTAGGTCACATCAACGTCATTGTACAGCGCGCACCGTGAGCGAGAGAGGCTGAGTCACAGCTGGGGGGGAGAGAGCCTGAAACTGCCAGAGGGACCGCCGGAGGTAAGTTCAGTGTTACATCCCCTGATCCCCTGTATAAGATGCACCCAATTTTTACTTAAATAATGCTAAAAATAATAGTTAAAAAATACATTTTTTTTTTATTTATGCTCCAAAAACGGGGTGCGTCTTATACAAGGGAACGTGTTATACATGGGGAAATACAGTATATTGAGGGTGCAGCAGGGAGAGATCCTCAGTTTCCTATTAACAACATGGAATCATCATGATGCAGCCTTGGAACAGTCACCAAAAACGACAAACTGTTGTGAGGGATTTCACAACGCTCTTTATTCCCTATTCCACTACAATTATCCCAGCGTGTGGTTTCTATTTGATGGACTGCAGAAGGACTTGGCTTGCCACAAATTAACACTGGCTAATGCACAGGCAGGTCACCTAGAGGTAAAAAGAGGAAATATGAGGCACTATATGACATGGTTGCCACCTCTGTGCAGCAATATGAGCAGGTGGAAGATAAACTAAATTTCTAAAGAAGATTGGCTAATTTGCTGTAAAGCATTTTATCTGAAATATTATTTACTACATTTATTATTTAATGTTGGGGCTGTCTGCGGACTTCTCACTCAGTATGGGTTAAAAAAGTGTATTAAATAATTGTTGTTTCTATTATTATTATTTTCTTCTCAGTAAAGTTTGTTGATAAAAAAACTGTTCACTTTGATTTTATGTAATTTCCCTTACAAACATTTAAACTCTATGGACCGGATGCAGAACTACGGTCGTCGGGTATGAGCGGCCGTAAGATGGTGATTGCTAGCTACTGCGCATGTGTAGTAACTATGTACGTAATCTACGTATCGTTTCGATATGTAGATTGCGCATATGCGGTCTTTAAAACTGCATATTCGCAATCTACGTACCGAAACGATGTAGTTAGTTTTGAAGCCATTATTTTGCAAATGTTAAAAATTTCAAAGGACTTTTTTGTCTACTGGTAAATATTGAAACATTTAAAACAAAGGCCTACAGCAAGCAGTCATTACATGTTGTGTGAGATCGCCTCTGCCAGGAAAAAGATAAGAGTTTATGTAATAATATAAAAGTAATAGAAAGAAATTCTAAATACTTTGTTTTAAGTGCCATTGCAATATAAAGAGTTAAAATTGACCTTTGTAGTATAATAATAATATTTGAACTACGTTTTGTGTTATATAAATGTGTATATTATTTTTCTTATCTATTTTCAGATCCAAAAAATCAAACTGAAAGAAATAATGGAGAAACAGCTGAAATTATGAGGAGTTTGTCATCCACAAACAGAATAAAACCAGAATGGAAGCTGCTCAATCAATTTATTAAGTAAATGTTAAACAGGTGCATGAAAGGCAGGGGGGTTAACCTGCTAGCCACAGAAACAAAGGGAAAAATTGCCCCAGCACTCTGCCATAAACCAGTAACAAACTATACTGTTCTATCTGTAAAATAAAACACAGAAATGTTCGTTACGCATATTTGTACAAATATGAGATAAGCCACCAGCCACCGTCAAGGCCTTTCTGTATATGATGGTCCTAACTCTAACAATGAGAGTCCCAGTGTTGGGTCCCATATATATGTTTATAAATTGAGAGCCAACTTACCTAGGAGACACCCCTTAAAGTCTCCAAAATGGCTGCTGTGGATCAGCTCTCCCTCTCCATGCAGGAATATATCATTTCTTTTGTTTACTGAACACAGATACTGAACAGATTTACTTTTACACTGTTATTTAGACTTGGGCTGGGAAACGCCACCTCTTAACTATAATACTGTTTGCAATAGAAGAAATTTGACTTCCCTGAAATCAACATGGTTTTGCCCAGGAGTAAATTTCCTCTCTTATTTTCAATTTTGAATCAGGTCCAATAGCATTAAAACCCAAAACTTCATACACAGGCCAATTTTGTATAGCAATGAATTCCTATACTTATAGAATAGCAGAATCATTATATGTGGGCATTTTTCCGTTTGGGCTTTTTTCTGTGTGGGCATTTTTCTGTCTGAGCTTTTTACTATGTGGGCATTTTTCTGTGTGAGCAATTTTCTTGTGGGCATTTATGACAGAGGGTTTTTTTCCGTGAGCAATTTTCCTGTGAGCTTTTTGCATAGAACCGAAATACTCAGCTGCTGCCTTATTATATGCTGCCGCCTTATTGTAAATATTTTATGCCACTCCCTGATTAATGGAAAGACTGTGGCTAGATGATTAATTTTACATTCTATATTGTTTTGATTTATTACAGTGGTCGGGCAGTGTCTTCCTCTAACTAAATTTCTTTCATAAATATGGGAACATCAGTACCTTCGGGAAGACAAACACCAATAAATATATTCCAATCTTTACTAGGCTCATGAGCATTCCCCAGGTCTCTGGTAAATCTTTTTTAGGGTTTAGAAAATCTGACACTATAGATTAGCACTCAGCCCTACCGCAGTGACAATACATGGAACCCTGTCATTTGTTCTCCTCCTGGTTTTGGGTATGTGCGTGGCCACCTTTGCATAGGTAACCTAGACATGTTCACATCCTGGGGGTTAACTATAGCATCTGGACTGAGAAATGTACTCATCCCTTCCCCATGATAGGTTAGCCATCTTGGGTGTGCAGCACATGGGCAGTGGCGGCCATGAAAGAGGGGTCATTTTCTCCCTCACTTAAATTTTTGCAAATCTGAGGGATTACAGGGTGTTAATGACTGTGCACTGTGAATTGCAGACGCAAACTTTCACAATGCTTGGCCTAGCTCTTAATACTTCACCCTCACACTGCTACACATCAAACCATTCTATATGCTTTAACCTTTGGTTTTAGATTTTCATTAACAATTTAACAACTCTCTTTATCAAACATTCCAACAATAGGGAATGGTCTTACACGTTTTTGTTTTTTTTCTATTTTCATTTATTAATCTGTGTATATAATTGGGTTGCATCCATATTTGCTGTCCATAATATACATTACTGTGTTTACTGGCAACCTAATACCCACCCTTGTGTGAGACCTACTGATCACTCCAGGTGTCAAAAATGTATCTTGATGGGTTAAACTGAATGCCATAGCCAGTCTCCTGCAGCAAGTATGGTCACACTGGATAGGTAGGTTTATATCCAGACCGCCCCGCGCTTAACATGCATGCGGGGGTTGGTATTTACGCAGCCGTAGCAGGGAGTGCATGCCCCCAGCACTCCCCGCTCTTGGTAGTTAATATGGATGCTTACCTATTACGACAACGTCTGCGGCTGTACGGCCGCCGACCTAGTCGTAACGCAGCTTTCCCCGCCCTGGACCCTTCAATTTAAATGGCTATCCCCGCTATGAGCCATCGTAAGTGAAGGGTCTGCCCCTTCCCCGTAAGTACTGTCGTACGTAACTTTGTTATGTACATTAGTACTTACGCTACAGGAACATCTGCCGCGTGCATGCAAAATGATTTGCGTAAGTTCCCTGTCGGCCATAGTTCTGGATCCGGCCCACTGGCATTATATTGTTTAATTATCGACTAGTTCAGCTTCTAACCAATTTATGGGACAGCAATAAGAATCGGGTATCATCCCATGCACCCCATTGTATACAGCTGCCGAGGGCTTTTGCACCGATGTGGTAAAGGTCGGAAACTACAAAAGAACAGAGACAGAGACAGCATTCAGCTGCGTGAGTACTCACCATCGACATCCACGTGGACAACAGCTGACGGGGACAGACTCTCTCCTTGTCACGCAGCACGAGCTAGCCTGGAGAAACCTACCATACCTGCCAGGAGCAACGGTCTGAGACTCCCGGATCCGACGGCCCAAACACCCGTCTGACGGGAACGGCTATGACGGGACCATAAGCTTCAACACCTGCAAGATCGACCAGGGGTGTCAGAAGGCTGGGTGAGCACACAATATATAATCTGTCCAATCCGCCTGCCTTTATTCCATTTGTTGCCCCCCCTGAGAAAGTTGGGCAAGCTGACCATCTATCACACCAATGTGGTTTTCGGAACACTGACTATACTTTTTAGTTTTTTTCATCTGACCCCCCTGAGGCTTGATCAACCTCAGTAATTGGATTTGCCCCATTTCATCACTAGGCACTCTTTCTGTGTTCAAAATTGACATAATTTATTAGTCTCTGTGGAGTGCGGTTATGAGGTATATTTTTTGCAAGAAGTGTGTCAGTATTTGTTTTAATCATTTTATTTGTCTGATACCAGGTTAATGTGTTTAATAAATTGTAATTTCTTATCTATAAATTGTTCTGGAAGGGAATTTTATTGGTCAACCCCAAGGTTAATGAGGTTGTGATTGATTGTAATTAATTTTTTCATTAATACAACATCATAATACTGCATTATACCAACCTCTTACAGCGCTGGTCACCCTCTCTACTTTCTTTGTATATGACCAATTAGATGCATCTCCACTCTTTGTTGGTCAATCAAAATCCGGAGGTCCATGAATTTTGAAGTTGAAAAAGTCGGTTTCCACAACCCCCATTTATAAAAGACAAATGATTGATTGCCCAACTCAGTCAAGCCTAGAAATATCACCAATCCTAGCATTTGTGGCTAATCTAGCTCAAAAGTGTTTCTAGGATACTCTACCTATACAATAAATACACAGGGTCATAAAGATGCTGTCCAAAGATCCTTAAAAATCTGTCCAAAGATGCTCAAAAATCTTTTGGAAAAGTCTGTGACATTTTAGAGCTCCTAATATACCAGATCAACAATTACATAGTTACATAGTTGATGAGGTTGAAAAAGACACCAGTCCATCAAATTCAACCTATTTTGGATCTCCTGCGATCCCTATCTTTATATTTGAAGTTAAGCCATATGAAGTAACCTCCAAACTGACCCAAGATGGTCGTCCTATTTATCCCTGGCTCCACTACTGTCCTTCATTTAAATTAGCGGTCCTGGTAACCCTGTATGTCCTTTTCTGCAAAAAATTGATCTAATCCTTTCTTAAACATATCAAGTGTTATCACAACTAACAATCACAATAACTGCCATCACAACCTTTGCTGGCAGTGAATTCCACATCCTGACTGCCCTTACTGTGAAGAACCCTTTCCTTTGCTGGTCCTTTGCTGGTGTTAACACGCCAGCCAGCAGCGTAAGATCTGCTTAAAAGCCAATCTGCGCCTGCGCCGGCCAGATGTTTCTATGGAAACGCCCGTTCGTGGATCGGGCGTCCGTAGCATCAGCGTAGTAACGCTGGATGTGGCGTCCCCCAGCGTTACTTCGCTGAGGTTTGTGCAGGTAGGCTGGGAGGGTGGCATTAGCACACTGGGCTACGCCAGCTAAACTTAGGGTAGCCTTCAGCCGGCGTAACCCAGTGTAATTAATATCTGGCAGTGGGAGTGTCGGGGGAGTGTAACGCTGTTATGCTAAGAGTTAGTATGCTCAGCACAACAGCGTTACTCTGGATCAGGCCCTTAGTGTATTCCATTTGCACATTGTTGTTGTTGCTAGTACCGGTCCTGTCCATAGCATTGTGGCACATAGTGCTACTCCCTCTACACATTTATATTGCGGCTAGTGTCATCCATAGCTTAGTGGTACACAGTGTCACTTTGCCTGCACCTCTGAGTTGTTGCCTGAACCTTCGTAGTTTTGTGTACCCCTTAAGTATTTGGGATACCATTCTCCCGGTGTCCACCTGTACCTATCTTTCATCCTCTACTGTTCATGTACTGGTGGACCCTCTATTCCCTCCTGCTCACCTTAGTGTGTGACTGACCTCTGGGGGCTGCGACCTGCCACTGTTTACGCAGCCAAGTCCATCCCCACCACCAGAGGCTCTGGCGAAAACCGTGCAGTGGTTAGACTCCGCACCCTGGGGGTTCAGGATCGTAACACCAATGCAATGTCAAATTTTTAATAGTGAGAGGCTATAAACAATGTTCGAGAATGTTGAATCTGGACAAAGACTCAGTAAATGAATATTGGTACAGCTTACATATATCTAATGTCTAAAGTTATTATTGCAGTGGTATTGATTTTTATTGAGTCAAATTTTATTGTACAATGAGTCTCTATGGGAATATGTTGAACAGTGATACAAGCAATGGGGTAGATCTAGAACTACGTTTGGCGTACGTTTATTCGTGTAGCGTATTTTCGTGCGCGTAAATTCGTTACACTCCCCTCGGCACACCCCTTGAACGTACGTATTTTGTCAAGATACGCTTTCCAAACCCAACCTTAACTTTTTCCAACGTAACCACAGTCATACGCACACGTACGTATGGGCTAGACGAATTTACGCAGCTAAGCACGTCCATACTGTACACTTTAAATACAACCCCCCGCCTACTTCACGTATTTCTGACGTATTTTCGACGCACGTAAAATTGGCACGCCCACACGTAAGTATTTACGTGACACATATACGTGAATGGCCCATATGTTCATAATTACGCTACGCTATTGAGCGTATTTTCTATGGTGCGCATGCGCAGTACTTACAAATACGCGATTTTACGTCTCTGCCACGCGTAAATTCGCTCCGAAGCGTTGTTCTGGATCAGGCCCAATGAGGTTAAATTTTTCCATTACGAAGCAATTACAAGAAACTGCATTTTGCAGTAATAGAAATTTGCTAGTCCGGGCGAATTGTGATTGCATCAAAAACTGTTTGGTGAGCTATTTACCTATAGCAGCTTCACAAAGCTACACTGCCCCCAGGACTTGTTCACTTGGTAGAGAAAATTAGGGTAGCTGGTATGTTTGGTAAGATATTGGTGAGGTCAGGGCAAGCAGAAGTCACAGAATTCAAGCCCAGGTTAGACCAAGCAGAAGTCAGACATAGGTTTCAGACAGAGGGCAAAGGACATCAAAACAAAACCAAAACAGAGCAACTCCAAACACGCTGGAACAGTACTGAAACTGATCCGTTATCACCAGTTCAGGTGAGTCAGAGGGAAGCCGTATAAAGGTTGAGTTACCAATCAGCAGACATTTATTGCACTTGCTCAGAGCAATTCTAAGAGCAGAGTGGAGAGACGCAATATTGCAAGCACAGCTCAGAGCAGATATGCTTAGTGAAGGAAAGCAACCTGATACTTAAAGTTCTTGAGCTGTCCCTGAGATCATAACACTCAGGAGCAAAAGAGGCCACGTGACAGATTTCCAATGATAATTCTGTTATATGCCTCTGATTTCATTATAGTAAAAGTACTGGAGAATGTGATTATAGGATACTCAGGGATCCATAATCACATTGCTGCAAAATGCAGACTTTAGGTAGCCCTACCCTAACTTAGGTTTTCTGACTTGTGCAAATATGGAATGGTGGCAGTTCAGAAGTTTGGATTAGTATACAGGGAATTGGCATGCCTATACTTCCTGTCAGAAGTTGTATGAAGTGTCCATTTTATAAGTCTGGATAGGTTGGATAGAATTTTATCTATTTTTATATGCAAATAAACTATTTTTTATATTATTTGAAGCTTCACCAAAATAATAATTAATTATGATGAAAATTAGGGAAGTGAGTTCTATATCATCACTAGTCATTCACTTGGGACTCGAAAACCCAAAAGCTCAAAATAGCATTAATAGTACTTCATTGGAACATAGGCCCGTATTCAGAGTACCGGACATATATGTTATACATCCGGTACTCTGAATACGGGACATACTGAGGAAAGGGATCTAGGAATGACTATTTCTCCAGAAGGACATAAATACATTAGAGACCGTGCAAAGAAGACCAACTGAAATGGTACTAAACAATAAGGAAAATGAGAACCTCTCTGCGCTCTCACAGCAGTGTCCCGTTGGTATCCCAAAATACTCACAAGAATTCTTACTATACACGATAGATAGAAAACAAATCAATAAAAAAAAGGGGGAACACTTAATCACAAAGCGCTAGTGTAATCAATATCTATATTATCAAGGTTCCTTCTTCACTTCCATTCAAACTTCAACATAAAATAAAATAAGATTCTAAAATGTCCAAGTCTCTTTTTTTTTTTCCAAAACAAGGTAGCATATAGTAGAAACTTCACATGGAGCAGTATAGATTGGATATAACAATGCAGGTATCCTATTTACAGACTCCTTCTTTTGGTATGTATGTGTATCTCGGTGGCAGAACAGCCAAACTGCTCTCAAAAGGTTCTTCCCCAACCGTACAAATGCATTCCTTCTTCTGTCTTGTATTCCTCTCCACGGGATGGATATTGATGGTATCAAGGGGGAAGAGAAAAAAAATCACAACAAAAATGGTTGCTCCTCCGCTTGAAATTTTTTATTGGAGGGGTTTGGATTTCATATATTCATTGACATATTCCACAGATTCCGTTAGGAAAAGGTGGGTAAAAGAAAAAAGTCAATCTCTTCTAATGGTGTAATTTTCCCGAAAAAATTGTGAATTTATTAATATAATCAAACTTCATATAATGATAAAAACAGTAATAATATTCCGACCGAATGAGGATCAGTACGGATGCGGCTAGCAGCCGGTTAACCGGTACTCACTACCGAACGTAGTGTCTCTACAGCTGTCAGTTAGCTCTGTGTAAGGCAGAGGATATATTGATACCGTATAGCACGCTAAGCTGTCCTACAGAAATCTCCTACCAACGCGTTTCTGCTACCTTCGTAGCCTTTATCAAGGTGAATCTTTTTTTAATTTACCAACTGAAATGGTATGTCACAAAACATAATAAGAAACTAAACAGACATACACACGCACACACATTATAGCAAGTTCAAATATATCAAGGGGCTTAACTAGGTAAATTAAGGTAGTATTTTTCAAAGGAAGAGATGTAGTAAAACAAGCTGACGTGTATAAATTTTAAGCTAAGTGGTCAAATAGTACCTAGAGACAGTATGATTTAAAAAAAATGTTGGGCAGGCTGTATGGGCCACTTTGAAGATCGATACATCTGGCAGGGCCCTTTCGCAGTGAGCCTGGTTTCCTATGCATGTTATATCGACGATTTGATCTTTGCTTTGCACGGGGATGAGGATTCTATCTCACATTTTATTTCTCATTTGAATCACAATGATTATGGTTTAAAATACACTCATACCTATAGTACTATATCTATCAATTACCTGGATATTACAGTCAACATTGCGGACAACAATATTACTACAGTCAATTATCAAAAAGAGGTCAATTCAAATTCTTATTTAACTGATAAAAGTAGTCATGCTAATGAATGAAAGAACTAACAGTAACAAAAAAACACACAAGGCCGTGTGTATGCAAGTGTATATAAATGTAGAGGTGCAGCCAAGGACCAAAGTGACCACTGAGTAACTACAAGGAACAAAAGAGAGGTCCAGCGCTCCATACAAACATTATATAATGCTGTGTCAGCACATACATAAAAAGAAGGATTAGGTCACAATATAGCTATATTGGGTTAAGCTCACCTGCCCAGCGTCAAGGCACCTCCTGTAGGTAAATCCCAATCCGTTTGCTATATATGTACTCAAGAGGTCTGTATTAAGACACTTCTGCCATTTGAAAGGTGTACAGCAGCCATATTGGGGAGGGGTCAGGGTCCCGAAGTAAACTAATAGTATGTAAGTTATGTATGTGCTGACTCATAGTGTTATATAATGTTTGTTTGGAGTGCCAGACCTGTCTTTTATTCCTTGCTATGAATGAAAGAATAATATACCCCTTGAACAGCTCCTCCGCTTGCGAAGGAATTGCTCAACAATCGGAACCTTTTCGGAACAAAGTAAGCTATTTAAAGAGAATTTTCTTAAACAAAAATATCCTGTGAAATTGATTAATCAAGCATATATAGAGGCTTTATCCAGAGATAAAAAACAATTGTGTAACAATCATAATGACACCACATTTGTTTTTCAAAAGAATTTAACCCCATTTATTGCACAATTTAATGTCTGTGCCTCCCAAATTATGCAATTTATTCGTAAAATCATTAAATTGGACTTTGGAAACCCACATTTATTATTTTTAAGAAGGCTAGAAACATCTGGTCCATGGTCACCTTAGAAATATTACCAAAACTAATCATATTACCAACTATCTCAATTGGCTTCCTCCTAAAACTTTAGGTTCCTTTTTCAATAGAACAAATTGTTACACATATAAACATATGGATAAAAATCATC
>WWET01000607.1:350518-362242 GCA_011038615.1 Limnodynastes dumerilii
TAACTATACGCTGTCATTTGGGATCTTAAGTGACGTGGTAGCGTTCATTTAAGATCCTAAGTGTCAGTCCTCGCCCACTTTCTCTCATTTCCCTGCCTCCCCCCGCCCCTTTCCATGCAAATCCTTAAGATCTTAAAGATTCGCTGCACTTAAGATCTTAAGTGCTTGCGTGCGATTCAAACTTACGCTCTTAGCGAATTTAAGATCCTAACCTCTACGTAGACGGCGTTGCACTATTACTACGCATGCGCAGTTTTGCGAATTTTCTAGGATCTTAAATATACGCTCCTAAGTGCCGTGAAAATCGTATCTCTGAATCAGGCCCGAAATCCCCAGAACAGAATTTCTTCACTGCAAAATGACTAAGAGGGAATCCTTTTTTGTGAACTCCTCTGTTGGAAATGTTGGACCCGATTCAGGCGTAAGAGTGAATTAAGTACGAGTGGATTCACAAATATATGCAACTAAGCAGCAAGGCAGCTCCCATGACCCTCCCCTTGTTTTTACAGATTCTTGCTGGCTTCCGCAACCATAGGGCAACCTTAACTTTCTGTGCATATATTTGTGCTTAAGTTGCTTAAGTACGTGCTTACATTGTAAACTGCGCCCTTAATAGGCCTCCCCAAACCCATTTTTCTTCACTCTTGCGGAGGACTGCCACACCTATTCTTACATATCAATCCAATACAGCTTGGGCAATTTAACCGAGCCTAAAAATATGCACAGATAAAGCAGCACTTACTTAAGTCTGAATCTGGTCCATCATTGCTAAGTCTTTTTTTGGGCCTGAACGAGTTCAAGTTCTATTAACACGAATTCTCCTGCAGCTCTGAGCATGTGGAGAGTGGTTTCTGACTAAACCATGCAGCAGGTCAGGAAAATTAAGGTCATGGGGCTTTTGTCACATTGCATGTGCTGGTGTTGCATTCCCAGGGTGGCTATGGATCTATACAAGGAGTGTTTCCGACGGCAAGGTGGGATGTGGCAGGATGAGGACATAGCTTAAGCAAATAGGAGGGGGAAGGTATGTAAATACTAGAGTCAGGGCGTGTTAAGCAAGACTTTCACACTGTCCTCTTTTAAAATAGAAGTGTTAAGGTACGGGTCCCGCACAGGAGACTGAGTACAGCAGGGATCCAGCATCGGGAGTGTGGGTCCCCGTTGCGAACATGACGTCCCTCCGCATCCCTACCCTAAGTCCCCGGCGAAGGCGAATTGCATACTCACCCATTCCTAAAATAAAAATTCTGTGATGGCTCTCATTCAAAATAGGGAAAGCAAAATAGCAACTTTTGGCTGTCTCTGTTTCACAATGAGAGACATTGTAGTGGAGACTTGCAACGGTTTGATATATGTTTTATGTAAACTTTTTATTGGCAATGATAATGATAATCATTAAGCTTAGATATACAAATGAATGATCATCCTCTAAACGGGACAGATAATTGCTTGACCATATGATTGGTAATAACAAGCATGTATGATCATTCAGACAAGACAATCAGCGCCATTTTCAGCTTATTGCCGTAGTCATTCAGTTGCAATACACTGCATGACAATATGTCTTTACTCAACATTCATGTATGAGGGTTTTATTTTAAGCATGATTTTTCATGAAACATTGTACAATACAAGGCTCCTTTTTACTGAGTGGTATACAGGATCTATAGTAATTTTATTGACACGCATACACTTGACAAAATTTGGTTGACAGTGTATGAATCAACAAAAACAAACAACAACATCATCAACAACAAATAGTCGACAGGGCTGTTTTCCTGACAAAACTATGGTCAATAGTATTATTATATCGACCTTAGTGTAATAAAGTATTTATTATAGTACTAACCCATCCATGTTGTGTCAAGTATGGAAGTATCATTCAGGTGTCCCTGTGGAGTGTAGATTTGTCAGTCAGGTAGATTCTCCCGTCCGACATGAAGGTAAGTTTTGAGCAAGTTACCATAACCCTTTTTACCACTATCACAATAACTATCTGTAAATGAACAAGTCATTAGAAGTTACTATATGCACTTTTGAACATGATATTTCCTTATATATGTTGTTTTTTACATGATACCTATTAAACAAGAGAAACAAAGAAATGAGCATATGACTATGCTACTATACCTAACACTATATTATACTAGCTGTAGTACAGGATACTTGCATGGATACAAAATAAGACAATAGTCTCCTTGCAACTTATAATACTAATAAAAAATGGTATTGAGAATCGGAATTTACAAGTCTTAAGTACAGAACTGTGGTGATAAACATATAATTTTCATAAATATAATGCTCTACTTTAATTTATAGCAAGGAAAGATGTGCACTACTCCTAATGCAATATATACAAGAATAAAAAGGCCCCTTTTATCCATTAATATGCTCATCTAGATTGTTGAATCCCTGGGAATGTTAATGAATGTTATTTTATTCTGCTCCCCAGCAACATTCAGATGTATTTATTCTACAACATGTTTCTTGTGGTTCTTCCTTTCATCCAGAAGACAGCAATGGAGATTAATTGCATTATGAGGTGGAGCACTTTTGCAATTTACTTCCAATAATATGTAGCTTAAAATGTTAAATACATCCACTTCAGAATACATCAAAATACGGATTCACAACACAAGTAATTTTTTACATACGTGCCTAATTTGGCAATTCTAGCTGCTACGCATGCGTAGTAACTATTTTACGCTATCTACATAGCGCTTCGTTACGTAGATTGCATATATGCGGTCTTTAAAGACACATGCACAATGCGCATGCCATATATTCCACAAACAGATATCCAGGCAGACAGATCTGCTGTCAGACAGGGCAGCGCATCACCTCTGCCCACTTAAACTCCGTAAAGATGGCAATGAAGCATTTAAATTATACAGTCTGAGTGGGATTAAGGGGTTACGTGCAGTGATCGTACAGACCGCACAAGTGATTTAAGACTGCCTTATGTAGCAGATGTAATCTAGTAGGATTAGGCTGCAGGGAAGTGAGGGTTAGGGTTAGGATTAGCATAAGGGATGGGGAATGGGAGAAAAGAGATCTTACCTGTCTGCAGTGGGACAGGAAGTTTCCCTTCAGCTCTGTCCTCGCAAATGGGGTGTCCAAAATAGTCCTTTCAAAAAAGGGCCGTTCTCAGAGGCAAACTACAGCCAAAGAATGGCATCTCACTGACTTCGGATGTCAACATCTTATGTGATAGTGGAATCTCAGAAACCTGCTGTCCCATACAGAACAATAAAGACATCATGATCTGAAAAAGCTGAGTTTAGTTCTTAAAATTTTATTAAAGTCAGAAAGGAGTAAACTAGCAGAAATACACAAAGAACATCTGTCTCTCTCTCTCACACTTCATTTTTACTGGGCCATACACTGCATGATTATCCAACTAATTGTTCATATAATTGGCTGACTGAAAAAAAATCTGCATTTTTATATATTCAATCATCATATATCTATTAAATCTATTAGAATTCGTTTATCACTCACAACATGCGGTAAACATGGCCAGTGTGATGCGAGTGATTTTGTATATTTTCTTTGTGACCAATTGCATGCTTCAAGCACTCTGCATGCAATATGGCTACAGAACCCTAAGTAAAAAAAAGTATCAATAAGTAAATACACCACTTCCAGTGAATTAGTTAATTAAACTCCATTGGTGCACTACAGACCGCAGCAAGTCCGGGTTGCCATTAAACTATTGGGGATGCTGGTGCTTGTAGTACTACAAACATCAGAATGCTTATGGCTGCCAGGGCATACTGGCATGAAATGAATCACAAGTGCCAGCATGCCCTGACACCCAGGCCCGTTGGGGTCTGTATTGCCCCCACAAAATATAAGGGCCAGCCTGATATAAGATATACATAAATAAGAAAAAGCAAATAAATAAATAAACTCCCTTTCATACTTACAAACTGTATCTTCATCTGTTAGGGCCAGTCTTCTAAGATTTGAATCCAAAAGAATTGGCTTGGCTGCCACACACAAATCTTACAAGCCAGACCTCCCGCCGCAGAATGAGATATCTGTTGTATGCAATGTTTATGTATAAGCTGGGACAGCATGGAAAAAAATCCCAGTCACGAGTCCCAGGTTATATACAGACCTCCTGGCCAGCAGATTTCTCATTCTCAACATCACCACAATGTTAAGCATTGAATATGTTAATAGCTAGGACGGAATATTGGCCAAGATCCTGGGCTACGGACGCCAGGGGAATGACGCACTCTGCGTGTGTAATTCCCCTGTCAGCTATGATGTGTGCATGCTACTACGCATAACTACGCTAGCGTGCTGGCCAGCGTACGTAACGTTAAAGGGGCTGGCCAGCTTTTTACGTCTGCCATATCTCCGCCATATATGGGCGGAGATAGGCATTTAAATTAGAGAGTGGGGTGGGGTAAGGCCCCTTACGACAAGGTCTGTGTATGTAAGTCCGCAGACCAAGTCGTAAATTTTAAGGTAGGAATTTGGACATGTAAGCGTGCACTCCCCGCTACGCTGTCATTACTAAAGACCATGCACATCTGTAAGACTGCGCTTGTCTGGATCCAGCCCATTGTCTTTAATTAATGCAATAGAATGGTGTAGTGTAAAATCATGCTCAAACTCTATGCAAATGAGCTAACATCACACCCATAAGCAACAACGTGGGGAATAGAATCAGCCCCTACGAGTATGAGCAATGTTTATAAATAACTTGCTTTGTCTAGCCCGCAAGCCACTGAAAGCAGTCTCAGGGCCAGATTCAATTAAGAATACGCGCCGCAATAGACGGGAAAAAAATTTGCGCTGCGCATTTTCCCGTCTATTACGGTAGCTGATTTTTCTGCACATCTCTATGAGGTGCACATAAAAATCTTTCCTGAAACATACGTGGCATTAGCTTCGGACCCGAGTTATTTGCGGTGCAAAACTAATTGAATCTGGCCCTGAGCATGTGCAGTGCAGTTGGCGCCCTCAGTGGAAAGTGAGTGTACTGTGCATGTGCTGGATGGGGGTGACATAGACTTGCTATGACACCTTGCTTTCTCTACTTCCATCCATGTATGCAGGAAAGCTAAGCTGTGTCTTTATGAAAGAATACAATAACAGTGTACAAAAATTGTTATCTGATGCAGCAACAATATTTGCACATTACAATTGCCAGTTCTCAGCATGGGCTTGCTTGTGGCAGAGATATATCTAATTTCTTTGTTTACCACTAAGACAGTAATCTTGGACAGCTTCAATAGAAAAGGGCATCTAGACTGTCATACAACAATACTAACAGCAGCTATAAAATGATATATGATGTGCACGTTTCCCCAGGGAAATGTGTAATTCATGAAGCAGTCCATAATGATATAAAATATATCCCTGCAGTTTCACTGTATCTTTTCTATTGTTGAGGAAGGAATTGTTTCTTCCTTTTACTATTCAGGAAATAGCTAATCTTATCTATATCATTATTTAGAAGTATATACATATATAAATTATGTTCTATAGTGAAAAGATATATAATTATACTTGTATAGTATTTAATTGCAAATGCATTGGTTTTGGCAATACTTTTTCCACAAGAGCAATACAAGCATACAACATAGATTTATTCATCTGTTCTAGCTCTTCATTAGAATAAATTAGAGTAAAAGTGAGGCGATCAGATGTCAGTCACTTGTGTCTGCCTCTGGAGAATCACTGTTCTTACAAATGAACATGAAGAGATATTAGTGAGTTAGATGCTGATAGGATGTAGTACCTGACAGTCTGGCAACCGCTGCTAGCACAGCATAGAACGAGAGGGGAGCAGATAGAGACGGAGCAGAGCCTGCAGCAAGGCGGGAGAGGAGCATCTCCAGTGCTCATTGTTTGCTGCTAACAGAGGACAACACAAGAGAACGGGGCGCAACATAAACTACGCTCGCTGCAAACATCGCTCTGGTGTCCAATACTACTGCGGTTACCGCAAACGCAATCTGCTGATACCATGTAAGTCACACAGGAAGATAAGGGAAGCACAAGTGACATTATTGCATGGACTATGGAAACCTTTGACTTGGCTGTGTTGCAGGAATGGGACCTGGACGAACTGTGGTGAGTGCAAAGCAGGGAAGACAGTATGTGATTTGTGTTGTATTCAATGCCACACTGCCATAAGGTTTATGTGACAGGAGTTACTTCTTATGCTGTATTCTGTACCCCTCTGCTGGTGGCCTATAGGAAATGAACAGTCCTGGGGTCAGATTTCTAGATATGCCATTGGTACCGCAGGTAAGCGCACTGGCATAACATGGCACGAACTTCCAGTGGGCGCTGTGCCACTGAGAGCTTGCCAAGGGTTACTATCACTATTAAAAGAAAAGAAAGAGAACCTTATTTAGATGTTTACACCATCAATTCACGTGATTATCTGATATTGATTTGGTATTTTCTATGTTATGGCATATAAGGCCAAATGAATATTAAGGGGTCTATTTACTTAGGCTTTCCTTTTTTTTTTATGAACAAAGCTGTTTCAGGATCGCAGTGAGCCTGGCAACTTCGTTCATACAATTTACTAAAACTTACCTACCCTGCGAAGTCCCGCAATCTCTGGTCTCATTTCATTCATACTTTGTGGTCCATTTACTAATTTCAGCACAGAGTGTGCTGTTTAAGTAATCAGCGAGCCCGGTAAATTCGCCCTCCAAATTCACTAATACTTACTTCTCAGTCCCGCTAGTACAGTGTTTCTCAACCTCAGTCCTCAGGGACCCCTAACAGTGCATGTTTTCCAGGTCTCACTGCTGGAGCACAGGTGTGTTCATTACTAACTGTCACATTTTAAAAGCTCCACAGGTGCTGCTCATTATATCTCTTGTGATTCTTTAAGGAAACCTACAAAATATGGACTGTTAGTGGTCCCTGAGGACCGAGGTTGAGAAACATGGTGCTAGTAGATGAAGTCCCAGTGCATGCGCTATAGCAAATTTCTGGGACTTAAATAATTTTAAGCCCCAAAAGTTTGCTACAGTGCGTATGTGCCAGGACTTCAACTTCAGTGAGACAACGCGGCGCACCGGGAAGGTAAGTTTAACTCTTTATTTTCCTTTATTTTTTTGCCCTCGGGAATATCCATTAGTGTTTCTTGTTCACATGAACAAAGAAAACCATTGGTGATTACAGTGGGCAAAATTGATATTTAAATTATAGTTTACATTTAAATAATTAAAATAATTTATTATATAAAAAAACACACACACAAAAAAGTATTTTATATTTTTTATTTTATACAGACATTTTAGTGGTCTCCCTATACATACCCCCCCCTTTCCTCCCCCTAATAACAGCTATCAGGGGGAAGAAAAAGGGGGTACACGGGCATACCGCAGAAATACATCCACTAACGCCATCTTGGATTGTTAAAATGATCAGTGATCAGCCAACCCGCATTCATTAGAGCGGGCTGGTGATCGGTGATGCAGAAGCTGATGATCGCCATGGTTTCCGGCACACTTACTTATGTGTGAATCAGGGCCAATGTAATATTCATAGTTTTAAAATGTCGCTATATAGTTTGCCTTCATATATGTAAGCATGTGTGTTTCCTATAAAAAAATGTGACAAAACATAGAAATTTTATTTTGGTTTTTTGAAGTTATTTATATCAAGATTTTAATGGCCACTGAAAAGTTCCTGGACTTGAAATGTTGATGGACCGTATTCACACCTAAGCGGCTTCTGCTTCTTAGGTGCACATATTTAGTAAATGACCTATTACGCATACTTAGTAGGTAATTTATGCAATCTACGTATCAGTTATATAAGGTAGCCCTATGGCACTCGTAAGTACCATAAGGTCAGGGCCGTCTTTACCACTGGGCAGTTTGGGCTAGTGCCCATGGGCCCAACGCATCAGGGGGCTCTTCAAAGTCCAGTAGTCCAACTGTCACTGTCTACAACCCTAAAGGTATTTTTCAGCCTCCACTGCAGCCCACGCAGAATTACATTCAGAAAAAGCTATTTACTGAATGTAATACTGCGTTGACTGCAGTGGAGGCTGAAAATACCTTTTCCGGACCGCAGCGCTGCTCCTCCCCCTCACAGGCCTTTGTGTAGCGGCGTGCCTGTTAACAGCCTGATGCTGGCGTGATCTTCATGTCAGCGCTGACTGTACAGAAGGTGCGCCACTGCGGGGGAGACAAAAGGATTAAGGAGTCAGGAGGACAGTCACAGGACAGGTAAGAGCATCGTGTTTTTTTGATTTGGCAGACCTGACAATAACACAGAGGGGGCACACAGAAATTATGCACACAGAAGGGGGGCAGATGGCAGACCTGGACAATAACACAGAGGGGGCATGGCCCCAACGCATCAGGGGGCCCTTCAAAGCCCAGTAGTCCAACTGTCACTGTCTCCAACCCTAAAGGTATTTTTCAGCCTCTGCTACAGCTCACGTAGAATTACATTCAGAAAAAGCCATTTTTTGAATGTAATTCTGCGTGGGCTGCAGCGGAGGCTGAAAATACCTTTTCCGGATCACAGGGCTGCTCCTCCCCCTCACCGGCATTTGTGTGTCAGCACAGAGGGAGCACAAAGAAATTATGGACACAGAAGGGGGGGGGGGCAGATGGCAGACCTGGACAATAACACAGAGGGGGTACAAAGAAATTATGGACACAGAAGGGGGGCAGATGGCAGACCTGGACAATAACACAGAGGGGTTATAAAGACATTATGGGCACAGGAAGTGGTGGCAGATGGCAGACCTGGACAATAACACAGAGGGGGTATAAAGACATTATAGGCACAGGAAGGGGGCAGATGGCAGACCTGGACAATAAAACAGAGGGTTTACAAAGAAATTATGGGCACAGGAGGGGGGCAGATGGTAGACCTGGACAATAACACAGAGGAGGCATACATGGAAATGGGTGGGTAGAGGCCCCTGTGCATTGCTTTGCCCAGGGCCTACAATTCTGTAAAGACGGCCCTGCATAAGGTACCTAAAAACGGACAAGTTATGAGACTGGGGAGGGGACCGGAAAAGTAGGTGCGGATACATGTGTATCCGCACCTACAGATCACACATGCAAATGTGAATCCGGTCCAATCCCTCTTCATCTACTTAATAAAGTTAAAAAATGACAAGTGGATTGCTGCTATCAGCTATTAATCAGTTATCATACAGATGAAAGATAGCCACCATCAGCATCTTCCTTTACTTACCTATCCAATAGTCTGTTTTCTTTTCTTTCACTCTTTTCTATCACTCTTTAAATTCTTCAGATTTTTTTGCCTCATTGGTTGAGCGTTTCAGCTCAGATAAAATAATGAGTTTAGGGTCTAGATTTTAGACCAGGAGGTTGGAGCAAATGGCAAGATTTTCATAATTTAAAGATGCAGTGGAGTCTTTCATTTCCATGTCTGATAACCTCAACTTTACATGCACATGAACTGCCATTCTAACAATATTTCAGTCACAATATTCAAAACCTAATAGCATGTCATAATAGAGTGGCAACTAAAAATATTGACATTTTAAAAGTTGCAATTCTTTTTCTGTTACTCATTTGCGGAGTAGTTTTTCTAGTAATTAAACAAATAAGTGTATTACTAGTGATTTGAAAAGAAGATGCTGATTTATTTGAAACAAACCTGAAAAAAACCACAACATGTTTATAGCCAAAGATGTAGCAATAGTACTGAAGAGTATATGAGATGTCTCTCTACACATGTTACGGGAAAGGTGCAATTACACACTTACTTAAAAAGTTAATCAGATGTCACAGAGATAAAGCACTTCTTACTCTTAGCAGCTTTGTTAAAATACTTTTATTTATTTGCTGCTTAAACTGTGGCAAGCTTTGTGATAACTGAAGTGAAATACAGAACAATAGCAATTATATCAAACACAGTGTGTTCATAATAAATGTCCATGCTTGGGAGGGTATGAGCTTTTAAATACCTTCATTGCTGAGATTTCTAGAGATCTACTTGTATTTGTTTTAATAGGTATACGATGCTATAATAATATTCTAGTGGTTTTAAAGCAGTAATGACTTTTCTCTTTCATCCTAGATGACATTATTAGTGGTTAGATGTAAATGCTACCTACTTTTCAATTAGTTTATCATAAGACAGGCACTTTGCTAATTTTGTCTAGACCTTTGAATATATCTTACTAGCAGAACATGCTGGGAAAATGTCTACGCAGCTTCTGCATGTTGGTCCTGCTGTGTTCAAAGAATTAACAAGTTTAAATATCTTAAATCAACATAAGGAATTAGAGGAATGTGCTGGTTTAATGATAGCTCATTGTCCATTGCATCTACTGTATGTTGTCAAAAGTCTACAGGTTAATTATGTTGATCTAAAAAAGTGATACTTTCATACTGTTAAAATTCATGTAAATATGTTATTAGGATTTCAAACTTTGGTGTTTGTAGTGTAGTATTTACAATGGTGAATTGAAAGAAACACCACATATAGGCCACTCAGTATTTCTCCTCTCACTGTCATTGTTCCAGTAACACTTTCAACTAGATGGTTAGAGAGATGTGTCAGTGGGGGTTGGAACAATAGGGCCAAGTTAAGAGAACAAGGGGTATATTGCTGACAGAGGGGAGAGGAGTGTAGAGAGGACAGAGGGGAGAGGGCTATAGAGGAAACTCTTAACAACAAAAGTTGAAATGTGTGAAAAACTGTGGCGGTGAGGGGTACCGAGAGAACAGTAGTGGAGAGGCAGTATAGAGGGAACAGTGTAGGAGAGATAGCTGAGGGGTAGTGGTAGGGGTAAATAAAAAGGTGAGGGGTCAATAGGGAGGTCCAAACTGATAACTAATCCTCAGCCTTAAAAGAACTTTCTTGTGAAACTTTTATTTAAATGGTGTTTATCTTCTGTTTACACTTGGATTCTGTGTGCGTGAGTTTACCATCTACTTGTATTTTATTCACTAACCTGTCAGTTGTCACTGTGAGATTGGAGTTGTCTCCTTCTGGTTGTGGAGATGTCTCCTAGTCCTCAGCGCATTCTGTACACTAATCTGCTTATCCTCTATTAGCCTTGCCGGTTCTCCCTTGCCGTCAGTACATTATCTCTATGTTCTATCAGCTCCCTGTGTTTGGAGTGTATCTGGATACATTTGTGTGTCACCCGAGTGGGCAGTCAGAATTTATTCTTGTTAAGGGGCTTGGTGAATCAGGTTACCGCTGAGAGTGGTCACTGTGGGCCATGACCTGCTGATGGCTTGCAGTCAACTCCATCCCCACCATCAGGAGCTTTGGTGAAAACCTGGCCAGTAGTTAGTCTCCACGCCTTGGTATGCCATTTTCATAACGCTCATGGCCTATACTTTGAGGCAAATAGGTTTATAAAGATTTCCTTCAGAGTCCCAAACTTGGTAATTGCCTGGGCTAGAGCAGTGCTAGTTCTAAGCTCATTGACAGGCCTTTCTGCAGACTTAGAAGAGCAGAGAGATCTCATTGCTGCAGATGGATAAGTTCACTTATGAACCAAACTTCATTTATAATCCTATATACAAATTTCTGAATGCCAAAGGCTCTGGAAGATTTAATTAAAGGCTAATATCTTTATAAGATGCTGTTGACAATATAAGCGAGGTTGAAAGATCCTGGACGCCTGGAGTGAGTAAGTGATGGTGGGGAAACTCACAGCAGTAAAATGCTTCTGACCACTGGTATCTCGCTATTGGTAGATTCATTACAAGTAGCTTTAGAAGGCTG
>WWET01000607.1:369499-379566 GCA_011038615.1 Limnodynastes dumerilii
TATAATAATTTGGTGATTGTAATTTACTCCAAGAGTGTATTATATTCAGTTCCTAATTTCTATTTACAGTTGAAATCATATGTAACTATCTGTCTTGAAATATGCAAAATACAGGTTACATCCGTTATATTTTATCTCCACATTCAGGCAAGTTGGTAAATTTATATTTTTCACAATATACATCTTATTGACTATTTTTGTGCTGCTGAATACCTATGGATTTTATTTCTATATGTGGCTCTCTTAAAAAATATCATTTGTGCCAAAAGATAAGAATAATCTAATCACCACCACAAAGACCTACAGCATCATCTGTAGATCAGTCACATCAGGGATGAGAAAATATAACTGTTTTTTTCTACTACAGTGTAATATGGCTGTGGTAATCATTGAATTTGATGGGAGGTAAGAACCACTTAGCCCATCTAGTCTGCACGTTACACCCACCCAGCACCTTTCCTGTGAAGCAACCCTTCCTTAAATGTTCCCTGAACCTACCACTCTCCAGTTATTATTATTATTATTAGGCTATAGAGAGTGCTTGCCACTCACATCAGTCCTCAGCCCCCCCAGGAACCCACTCCAAATTCCATATACACACAGACACGGGTTAATTTTGTCAGAACCCAATTAACCTACCTCCATGTTTTGGAATTGTGGGATGAAATTGGAGCACCCAGAGGAAACCTACACAGACAAAAGCGGGCTAATTCAGAGTTTGGGAGTAAAGACAAAATAGGTGCAAGTATACAGCTCGGCTAAACCGTTTTGCAAAGTAAAGCTTATTAATTTTAAATCTTTTGCATGCAGGGAAAATACTTTACTTTTGCACATAGAACTCAAAAACTGCATAGATTTATGTTTAAACTATAAATTAGATTTGAGCTAAGAACTTCACCTTCCAATTCTGCTTTCACAATAAAAATGTGCCCTCTGGTACTTTAAAAAGTAAATAAATAAAAACTAACCCTCTGCATGCTGCCGCACAAAGTACCAGAAGGCACAGCATGACCCTGTGGCATGTTGTAGCTCCCAGCACCACAAGCGGCAGCATGACAAGAGCCAATGGCATGGCGCGCCATGAAGAAGGTGACCGCAACTAAAATGTTAAAAAAAAACAAAGTCAAAGGCATAGCTCCAGAATTTAATCCATCAAAATACAATGTGGTACACCAAGGAAAAATCTTTCTGTGCCAAATACTGAATACAAATACTTGGGATCTCAGAAACATGAGAAGATTTAATAAAACTTATATAAAAATTCAAATTGTAGGTGTTGCCTATAGCAACCAGATTCTAGCAAACATCTACATTTTAATCTCTAAAACAGGCAGGCAAAGGCATCCTGTGGCTCTCCAGGTGTCTGGAAACTACAAGTGAAACACCTGAAAGTATCAGCTATGCTGAAGCCATTGGAACATGCTGGGAGGTTTAGGGCCTGATCCTGACTAACTCCCACCACCGTAGTTACGGCGGGCGTATGTGTAAGATCGGCTATGTAATCGATCTGTGCATGCGCCGGGCAGATGTTGCCCAGCGTAGTCAGGGCTTTTCTTTCTTGTGGATAGGGCGTCCGTAACTACAGCGTAGTTGAGGGGGCGTTCCTCGCTGTAACAACGCTGTAGTTAGGGAAGGTAGGCAGGGGGGAGGTAGGGAAATGAGGACGGGAGGGCAGGGTTAGCTACTTACGATCAGGTCCGGGTGTAATTACACTACTGTTATGCTGACTGAAGTTAGGGTAGCCCTCAGCCGGCATAAATGTGTATAATTACGCCCGGTCCGGGAGAGTGTCAGGGGGGGAGTGCATAGGAGCTACACTGGCCGTGTTTACGAACAGCGGCACAGCGTAGCTCTGGATCAGGTCCTTAGTTTCAAGTGGCAATTTTTGTCTAAGCCTAGCATTTGAACAGGAAGCCTGTAAGATATTCTTTGAAAGTAATGAAATATGCACTGCATATATATTTTTTTTTAATGTAATAAGACACCTTCACTTTCACCTAGGCAAAATAAAAATTGATCACACAGGCAGATACATTTTCTTAAATCCTGTTTTTAATACCTAATCATTTCTTCTCATAGGAGTATACATACCACCACCATATAACCATGATGTGGTCAGAGAGGCCGCGATCTTTATTGCTAGACACGCTGGCACCTTGGTAATATCTGTAGGTGACTTCAGCATGATCATAAATTATTCTCTGGACAAATGACATGCATCCCCTCCTGTCTGGCTGGCCTTACGGCCGGTTGGTTGATAGTTTAGGACTGGTAGATGTTTGGTGGTTTCATAATCCGCAGTCGCACCAATCTCCAATTACTTGAGCATGTGTATCTTTCCCACGAATAGACTTCCTCCTTGTATCGTGCAACTTGCTATGGATTTCTTGCTCCGTTGATGAACTTGCAAGGGGTATCTCCGACCACTCCCGTTATTCTCACACTGGACTTGTCAAGAAATACGTGCATCAGGTTCTGGTTAAATATTTTGGAGACATTGGAGAGAGAGTCCAAATACTGTATGACCTGCCTAAAAGTGCTTATACTCTACTCACAATGCTCTTTCTTTACTTCACAAAATTTGGAGTCAATCTGTTCTCTTGATTTTTTCTTACAGTTGTGCTCAGTTAAACAGGAAAACAGGGTGGTAATGGAAGTTGAGGAATCAGGATAAGGGTTGGGGTTACATAAATACCATTCGCTGCCACATATTCGTCCTGGGGATGATTGATTGATTCTCCGCGAGGCCAAAGCAATCGATTTGTGAGCCAGTTCGGAACTGTCTAGGAGAAAACAGCCCTTTCGGAAAAAAAGGCAGTTTTAGCCGGAGAGCCACACCCATATGGCACCTATCTTTACAGACAGACTTTGTAATAATGAGATTTACTTCATAGTTGAGTAAGAAATTCAGAAATATTCTCTGTGCAATTGTATTACTATATATAAGATCACTTGAGTGTAAGGATAATAAATATGTAAAAATCTTCTAAATGTAAGCCTAGCTTTACTGACCTATTCCACAGAGGTGTTCATGCCCAAAAACAAGCTTGCGCAAAAGCGATTGATAAACTTGCATCATGTAGGTGCACTATAAATTGAGACCAAGGTGGGGCAATGTTTTCCTACGGGACGAAGTACAATAAGAGTGTGTTTATGCATTTACATCCGATTCTTAGCAGGAGAACCCTAGTATACATACAAATAATAGTAGAAAAATAATGAGTCTATATAAAAGACAGAAACCAGACTTTCTAAAAAGATGAGTATTACTGTGAATACAATAAGAGTTGCATCAGTTTTGCGGTCTAGTTAAATTCACAGTACATAAAAGTAACACTCTGAATCAGCCCTTAAGTGCATCAGTTTGCTCTTACATGTAAAGCCATGTGGATCTAAAGAAAAAATCATATGATCTCATGTTCATTAAAAGTAATTTATTGCTGGAGAAATCTTTTAAAATTACTGTTTTTCATAAATAGGTTGAAATGTGTGAGAGATGTATTACATTATACATGCATGCTGTTTCAACCCCTACAGTAATCCCAGCATGCCTTAAAGCATAAAAGCTTTGTATATGTTTGTGGTGATGAGATACTGTACATGCATCCTTCTCCATTTAGAGCTAGAGTAGTGCTGTAAGCGCATGTCACATAACCGAGAGCAGCCAAGCAATATGCAGGCACTGTCATTACTGCCTGTCCTATTTATGTAAGTGCTCTCAGTTGTGCTATGCATGTGTCCTCACACAGCAAGTCACTCCAAGGAAGGATTGTTTACATCTTACTGGCTTTCAGGAATGGGATACGTGCTATCGCAGGCTCTGAGCATCCCTTCATGTTTGGTAAGAGATAATTATTCTCTGCTTTAGAAATCTGAAAAGATTTATTATTAGTCAGGAGGTAAAAGGCTTGCTTGCAAGGCAATGTGCTAGCAGTGTCACATAAAAGAGAAAAACCAACACCATACATGAGCTTATCCTCAGCATTTCTAGAAAGCAAACTTTTACAAAAAGAGACAGGTATACTGTAGTGGAACATTTAGAAAATAAATGTTAACGTTGTTAAAAACTTTGATTTATTAATTTTAAAGCTACTTTTATTGTAGATATTTTCATTAATAAGGCAATCATTCAGCTCGCAAATATGTTGATTTTTTTTTTTTTTACTGCTGGGAATTTGTACATTTTTAAGCTAATTTATTAAGCCCAGAAACATAACAAGGCTGTAAGCAGCAATACATGCCAAAAGTTCATGCAGTTTGCCGCTTATTTTGCTTCCTACCAAAACATTTAATTGAAAAATAGATTATTGCTGGCAATAGTTTCTTCATTTTATAACATGCATGCCTCATGAAGAAATTGCTTGAGATGAAAGGGTATGCAAAATTTAATTAGGCAATTTGAGGGCATGTCACATATAAAACTAGCACAGGATGGAAAGTAAATATTCCCTGCTAATTAGCAATTGCTCGAGCTGTTTAGACACATTCTGCAGGCTGCTGATTGCTGGTTTAACATCTTCAACAATAAAGGAAGCTGACATAGCAGGTGTAAACAGAAACTGTTCTTTAAATGGCAAGCCTCAGAGGTTGCTTTCAAGGTGAAAGTCGATTATGATAACCATATCCATAAACACAGCATTATTACATCCTCACCCCATGTAACAAATTCACATCTGGAATGACTGTTTGTATTAATGTGTATATCACTTAGTCTCTTATTTTAGAACACTGTTATACTATATTATGCCTACTGCTAGCGTTTCAGCACAAATGAAGGCAGGAAGATTGCTTTTGATATCTAGATACCCATTATGAAAATACATTAAGTCCCAATTTAGCATTTTGTTGTTTGCATTACTGTTAAGAATGTAGGAATATAATATTGTAACTGTGCTAAACAGGGAAAGAAGCGGGTACAGTCTGTTCAGTACTATATTATAGTCCCCTGAGAGTATCTTCGCTGTGTGCTCTGCTAAGTGCTTTCCATTGATGTTTGTGCATAAAAATATATGTACTTAAGTGTTTCCTGATCTACTTGTCAAATGCAGTGACTTACAAAAAATAAGGCTGATTTATTAGTAAAGGCTGTATTGAATTTCTCTTTGTGGAGCCAAAGGGGCAACACACACTTTTATTGTTCTAAGGAGATTAAATAATGGTTCCATTTAAACTGCCATATTTTGTTGTAATTACTTGTAATAAAACATGTTAAATTCCAAGATAGAAGTGTATAGTACATTTTTACACAATTGGTGTTCTTGTGGCCCTGTTCCTGCTATTCAATAAAGTGAATTGTAGGATCACATAGTTGGTTATTATGAGGGAATTTACAGTGAATTGTTTCATGAAGGCCCAGTGCAACACATTTCAATAGGGAAGTGTAGAGGTGCTGTGGATGTGGTCTACTGTCATGATCACAGTACTTTTCACTGCAACTTATGTCTTTTGTTTACCTTTGTTGATCACATGATCTTCTTTTAGTTCCTAGCACTTCCTGGTATTCACTCTCTGCTGCAGGCATTTCTATTTAAAACCCTCACTGACATCACTTCCCTGTCAGTTTGCTCTGACCATAACATGTTGGATCATGTCATTAGACCGTCTGTGTTCCAGATCAAGGAGCTCAGTGAAGCTGTGGAGAAACAGAGACAGGAGCAGAGCCAAATAGTGAAAGTTCTACAGAAATTGTCTGGTTGCGTAGACGGCATTGCAGCCAATGTTACGAATCCTCCGGCTCCCCAGCCTACATCAGTAATTTTTTCTAGAGTAGCAGTACCGGACCCTAACTTGCGAACTCGAGCCAAGTTCTCGTAATCCTAAAGCATGTCTGGGCTTTTTAATTCAGTGCTCAATACAATTTGGACTCTCTCTTGGTGATTTTGCTTCTAACTGCTTGAAGGTCGCCTATATCATCTCTCTCTTGTCAGACCAAGCCCTGGCCTGGGCTTTACTCCTCTGGAAAAGACAAGATTAGATCATCAACTCTCTAGTCTGTTCCAGCTATGCCAAGGTGCCTCCACTGTGGGCCAGTATGTGATATCATTGCTTTTGGCAAGGCTTGGCAGACCGGATGAAAGATGAGCTAGATGCATGGGACTGTCCTCAGACTTATGATGCCGTGATTTCTTTGTACAACTGCATCATCATCCGATATAGAGAGTGCAACCGAGAGAGGCCCCGTGACCTTAGGGTCTATTCTCGTCTGGCACCTCATTTCCAGAATCCTCCTGTCCGGCCATCTGGTCCTTTAACATCAACAAAATAATCTCTGACTGTGCTGAGCCTGGGCTCTTCCATGCCTCCTGCCCAAAGTGTCCGGTAAGCGTGTGCTCTTAGTTGCCCACAGGGAGTGAACACTAGGAACTGATCTACAGCTCCCTATTACCTATGAAGGTTCTAATTTGGCACCACATTAGAAACTATTGAGAAGGAAAGGGATCTAGAAGTCATTATTTCATGTGACTTAAAGGTAGCCAAGCAACATAACAAAGCAAATATAAAGGCAAATCAGATGCTTGGTTGCATATGGAGAGGAATTAGTTGCAGAAAGAGAGAAGTAGTGATGCCCCTTTATAGATCGTTGATACGACACCTAGAATGCTGTGTTTACTTCTGGAGGCCATATCTCTAGAAAGACATAAATACATTGGAGACTGTGCAAAGAAGAGCAACTAAAATGGTCCATGGCCTTTGTAACAAATCATACAAAGAAAGGCTAGAGGAACTAAACATGTATAGCTTGGAGCAGAGAAGGGAGAAGGGGGACATGATAGCAAAGTGGGATATGATAGCAGCTTTCAAATATATCAATATATGTTGTGACCGGCTAGAGGAGGGTGGCATTTATCAAAGGAAGAGGTGTAATAAAACATGAGGGCATGAATATAAACTGAAGGGGGGTAAATTCAGAGGAAATGTGTAGAAAACTTACTTTACTGAAAGGGTAATAGATAAGTGGAATAGCCTCCCATCTGAAGGGGTTGAGGCTAACACAGCAGAACAGTTTAAGCATGCATGGAGTAAATATAAGGATTTCTTAAATCTCAAATTAAATTGAGGGTAAATAGAGTCAGTATAGTTTTACATAAACAACTGGGCAGACTGGATGGTCCATGTGGCTCTTATCTGCTGTCACTTTCTATGTAATCTGCTTCGGTGTATACTGGTAATACTGCTTCATGCCAATCAGTCTTGTGTGCTAACTGCTTTTGTGGACTCTGGGGCTGCGGGTAACTTTCTGACTGCTGAGATTGTGGCGAGTCTAGCTATAGCCACCAAGCCTTTGGAAGAACATTTGGTCCTTTCTGCAATTGATGGCAGTCAGATTGGATTCACCTCTGCTGCAATTCCATACAGCCTCAGTACAGATTCAAGTGAGGGCACTTCATTTAGAAACCAAATAGCTGCCCTCAGCTATCTAGCCAGTTGTCTTGGAGCTACCCTGGCTGAGACTGCATTCTTCTACCAGCGATTGGGATAGCGCACAAATACTGTCATGGGGTGTTAACTGTCATAAGTCCTGTCTCTGGACTTGAAATGTGAAATGTCCCTGAAATGTGCATACCGAAGAGGAAGTCCTGGAAGCAGAGATTTCAGGACTGGCTGAAGCCACTGGAACTACAGACTTAGAAGTGACTGACCAGAGACAGGACTTATGACAGTTAACACCCCATGACAGTATTTGTGCGCTATCCCAATCGCTGGTAGAAGAATGCAGTCTCAGCCAGGGTAGCTCCAAGACAACTGGCTAGATAGCTGAGGGCAGCTATTTGGTTTCTAAATGAAGTGCCCTCACTTGAATCTGTACTGAGGCTGTATGGAATTGCAGCAGAGGTGAATCCAATCTGACTGCCATCAATTGCAGAAAGGACCAAATGTTCTTCCAAAGGCTTGGTGGCTATAGCTAGACTCGCCACAATCTCAGCAGTCAGCTTATTTGAAGTTCCTGAGGGATATACTTTCAGTCACTTACAGTTTCCTTATACAAATGAGTCCAGGAGGTGAATAGCCTGTATGCTGGTAAGGAGTTGTAGGGAACGCCACAGTGCTGGAGACTGGCCACGTGTAAATCAATAAGCCGGTAGGGAACCTCCAAACAAATTTCCCCACCGCGTCGGAAGGGGAATCCCCGCTTCACTGCTGAGCTCCGGCTCTTTTCCCCAGCTAAACGGACGGACTCTCAGCACGTAATAAATGATAAAATATATGTTTATTAACAATAATATTGAAAAGATATAATGATAAAACAATTAACATCCAATCTATAGTACAAATTCGACCCTCCAAGATGCACCGTTCTCTCTGAATATCGCAGGACCCGGGTAAATACACAGAGGAACGGCGCAATGGTAGAGATAGTATGAGCTGAACAGGACACAGATCACAAGAATAGACACCCGCCAACGCGTTTTAAACCACAACGGTTCTTTTTCAAGGCAAAACCGCTGTAGATCATATGCACAGATCCAAGATGGCAGCACCCATGCACTGTAGGACAGCAGCGTTTAGTGCCAGCAATATACAGGGAAGCATGCGGTGGACATCATGGATGAAGTTGCCACTACTGAGAGTGGCACCTCCCTGGAGGCAGAGAGCGGGCACGTCTAGAGAGAGGCACTGACAGGCGGCTCTTGACACGGTAAGTCCTGCGTTTTGTGACAGGTTGTGGTGGACCGGTTCACTAGAGCTGCCCATTTCGTCCTTGTCAACTGTTCCAGTACTGGCTAAAATCTTCAAGGATATTTTTTAACTTCATAGTTGTCATACGGAAATCATGTCTGACTGTGACACGCAGTTTATTTCCAGAACTAGCGAGCCTTCTGGGAGTCAAACTGAACTTTTCCTCTGCCTGTCATCAGCAATTCAACAGGCTCAAGAAGAGAACTAATCAGGAATTGGAGAAGTTTTTGCAAACTTGCTTTTCTTCCAACCAAGATGACTGTGTAAATCTCTTGCCTTGGGCTGATTTTGCCAACAATTACTTGATACACAAAGCCTTAACTCCGTTTCAATCCTTTGTATTACCATCTCTAGCAGACATTCCTCCCACTAAAGTTCCTGCAGTCAACAGTTCTATTCAGAAATCTAGACCAGACAACTCTGCATAGCAAGAAATCTGCAAATTGCAAGAGGAGACCTTCTCCCCAATACTCTCCTTCACGTGTAATCTTCATCTACCTGTTCCCACCATTAAGTTCCTTGCTTAATTGGAGACAAAAGAACTATTTCCGGCGTATTCCCTTCTAATTCAATTTCACTCAAAGTAAAAAAGGTAAAAATCAAAAAATGTACTAAACTGATCTAAAATCAATTTGATATGATCGCCAACAGAGAAAAATACTTATTAATATTCAGTTTTATTGATACAGAACATGTATGGGCCCATAACACATAGATATATAAAAAAAAATGCATAAAAATAAAAGGCGCTAGAAGTAATCTAGATATTCCACAATCAAGTAGCAATACTAACAAAGTGCAAATATTATGTAATATTGACAACTATAAATTGTCCACTTAAGGGCATCACAGACCTCCAAATGATATCCTTGCTTCATTGGCCCTTTTAAAATCGTAGAAATCCTTAATCCTGTTGCTGTCCGGTTGGAACTTTCTCCTGCCTTGCACATACCAAACATATTTCATGTATCACTATGAAACATGTCATTAACAGGTTCACTTTGGTCATAGACTTCGTCCTCCTGTCCTGGTTCAGGATCAACCTGAATATGAAATCAATAAGATACTCAATTCATGGAGATCCAGGGGTGGCCGTATCTCATATAATTGTAAGGGATATGGCTGGAAGAATGTAGTACAAAACAAGTAAATATGAGAACTATACATACCTACATAAATTAGTTTCCTTTGACCCTGGTAGGAGAGTCTTGGGGTTGGAAAGATGGAGATCAGTCATAGATCCCTGGTGGACAAATAGTAACATTTACTTATAGCTTTGAGCAGAGGTGATCAGATGAAACTGACACAACCTGCATAATGGAGATGACAATGAGCCTGCAGTATATATTGGAGACATATATACAGATACAAAAAAATAAATAAATTAT